>WMED01016850.1:0-13175 GCA_019650415.1 Pipa parva | reverse complement strand
GCAGGAGGCGCCCCTAGCATTTGCCTACTCTGCCTAATGGCAGAGCCGGCACTGACTCTGAACATTCAATCTGGTGAGCCTTTCCACTATCTGTGTGTGTGGTTACACATTTATTCACAGTTTGGAGGAATTGTTTCCCTTTCCATTACACCTTATCACTCAGTTATTTGGGTGGCTGGTTCTATTCTTTTTAATGTTTATGATAAGGCACTATTGTGCTTTTCTTTTGCGGTTTTCTTTTTGTTTTAGCTGCACATCATTTTGGATTGATTCTAATCACGTGACTTTGGACACTAATTTTGTATTTTTGTATTGTATGCGCTACTTTTTTCACTTGTTTATTACACAGTATTCCATGTGTGGTCTGACAAGTGCTTTTTAAAGTGGTACAATTATGTTTTTGTCATGTGCGTCTATACACCTTTTGATGCACCCCATGATCCTATTTGCTTTGGCAGCTGCCGCTTGGCACTGGTTGGTACAGTTAAGTTTACTGTCTTTTCCATGTTTGTTTTGCCCAGTATTTTCCCATTTAGAAAATAATCTAGACATGCATTTTTGCTTCCCATATGCATAACCTTACATTTATTAGTGTTAAACCTCATTTGCCACTTTCCTGCCCAAGCCTGCATTGTATGTAGATCCCTCTGTAATAAAGCACTCGAGTCTCCTCGCCGGGAGGGGAATCGCTTTAATGCGCATGCTGATGTCCGCGCACAGGACATCAGCATGCGCATAACACCATGTGCGAAGTGAGTCGAACACTTCGCGGCTCACTTTGCACATTGGTGAATAAGGGCCTATGTCTTACTTTCGGGGTATGTCTTACATTAGGCCGCCCCCCCTAAAACCCCCACTACGTCTTACATTCAGGGGTGTCTTACTATCGGGGAAACACGGTAGATAACTGAAGGTGGGATCTTGATCCAGGGAATTATTCTGATTGCCAAATTGGAGTCAGGAAGGAATTTTTTCCCTCATATGAGGATGATTAGCACTTGCCTCATGGTTTTTTGCCTTCCTCTGGATCAACATTGAAGGAAATAGGCTGAACTGGATGGACTTGTGTCTTTTCTCAGCCTTATAAACTATGTTACTATGTTACAGAGCTTTGCACAGCAGGATTAAATGGCTTGATAGTAGTGACAGCAGGAGGCAGCGCTGGAGAGTGAAACCCCCATTGGTAACTATGGGGAAGCCCTTGCAAATCACTTCTTAACCAAATGAGCCTTTCCTCCTCCTTTAATCTATATGATCTATAACCCCCCCTATGACGTCACCGCGCCGCGTGGTGTGATGAAGTTTCGGCCAAACGTCATCACGTCACGCGTCACGTGATGATGTTTACTGCCGACGTCACTCGCAGGAACCCTTATAAGAAGGGTTCCTGCGGGTGCTTCCAGGAGTTGGCGCGGTTCTCGACCCCAGTGGGACGGCCTCGCGACCCCGGCGGGGTTGAGAACCGCTGATCTATATCCTTTCTATAACAACTGCAAAGAGTTGTTGCTCATAGCAAATTGATTAGGTAAAATCTAAAACATTAAAATGTGCCAATTAAGTACCCTTATTTTATTGCCCAAAAAAACACAGTTAAAACCTAATGGTAGCTCTTTCAGGTTGCCAATCAGTCTTTAGGAAGAACTAAAGTACTGGAATATCTAGGAGTGAGGGAGCCCTCGGGAGTCTAAATATTCTTAAACATTTTTCTTCAAGGGAACAACGCCGACTCCAAGATGGCAATCTGATCTTTCTCTGGATCAACATTCTACCTGTGTTTAAATTTCTCTAATCCTGAACATCCTTCGTTTCTCAGAAAGCTTTCTGTGTGTTAGAAAGTATTTCATGTATTTTCCAATACAGACTACTCTGAATTTCATGAATGTATCGATCTCACTGCTTTGAATAGAACCCATGATTACATGTCCTTTCCTACAGCCTTATGGGACAGTCTCCTTCTCTTTACATATCTGCAATGCTGGATTTCCCTATAGGTAAAAGCGACCTGGGCCTATAGGTAGTTCAGACAGAAGGAAACCTCTCTCCTAGTAAGGGATATACTGTTAGGCAAGGTAGATAATGGGGATAAATTATAACTATGAAATATTTGTAGTATTTGTTGGGACCCCCACAATTTCAGAAATCATTGTGATTACCCTGGGTTAGCATCTTATAGGAGCAGCTATTTGTTGAATGTGCCAATCGAAGAAGCATTGTGCCTTTATCTCCACCACTATCTTATCTACCTCATATTTTTATGCTACAAGATCTGTTTAATGAAGATTGTGTTTATTGTACTTTAATACTAAAATCCCCAGTCCCTATGCTTTTCTCTATCGCACCACACTACATTGCATCTCCCTTTTTCTACAGCAGACAAAGACAATCAAAGCTAATTCCCAGATGTTGATATTCCTGTTTGTGCTGTCATGCCAGACGGCCAATCAGACAGCTTCTGATATATAATATCTTTTTTCTAAAAAAGCATCAGGAGCTTAGTATACAACCCCATAAATTTACAATGTAGATACGTCATTAGACAGGCTTGATTTTTATGACTTCTACTTAAAGCTAAGCAAGATATTTTTTTTCTGGATTTCCAGCAGAGTTTTTATACTGCATACCTGAATGTCTACAGCGAACTGTGAAGTGAAATTAAAATTCAGTGTAGTCATAACAGTTTATACAACACATTATCCTTCCGCTTAATATAAATATTAAAAACATGATAGTGAGTTATTCTTGTGTGGGGATTAATAGTGGCTTCATAGTTTAACACTATAGGAGATATATACATACTACATAATATATACACACAGTGTTACTTTTCAGCACCAACAACACGAGCCAAGATTCTCTGAATTGTCCTAGTGTGGGGCACTCTTTTGACTTCATTTGATGTGATAAATGGGCAATATATTTGGAAAACAATCCATCCATCTATGATTTCCATCAGCAAGTGTGAGGTGATCAATTAATAGACAGAGTCATAAGTGCAAAGCACATCCCCTACATTCTCCTATGCAGTCAGTTTCTTCATCTCACAGGCTTCATGGTTGGTTGTATGTGAACAGATTGCACATACTCCATTTTTGAAAGGTCACATTATTCAACTGTGTAGAAATGTGTGGCTAAGGTTTAGCACAAACATGGTATAGCTCCCATTTAATTTACATTTTTTTTTTACAAATCTGCAACAAAATAAGACTGTGAAAGGTCTTGGTAATTCCTTGACCAGGTGAATGCTGGAGAGTGGAGCAACTTTCTGGGACATTTTTTGGTCATGTTTGTGTGAAGGAATTGTGACTGTGTATTAGTTAAGATAGTTTGGTGTATTAGAGAACTAGGCAAAAATTACCTTTAAATTCCAACATGTAAATATATTACATAAATCACAAATTCAGTCTACACTAACATAAATCGTATGTATATGTTAGCATACATTATGTACGCTCACTTAGATTGTCTTCCTTTAAACATTATTGAAAATAGAGGTTTAAGGGGTTTAAAATAGACCTATCAGATCTACCTAAAATGCAAGCACCAGGACAAAATAACAGAAGCTTTCAAAGCAGAATTAATTATGATCCGATATATCCCCTTGCTTCCCAGGCTTGTTGCCTTAACATTGTAGCACATGGAACTATAGATTTTTGCTCGTCTGATGAGAGCCTGCCTGGTTAGTGAGTCGGGGGATCTGACTGAATGAGCAGTAATGACTTTCTTTATGATTCCAAAATGTTTTGGCTGGACAGGAAAACAGGAAACTCGACTGGGATCATTTTTATTTCTGAACACTTTAAGGGACTCATTCTAAGAAGTCCGAATAGTCATGTAGAGATCTGAATTCACATCTATTTGCCACTTCCCTTTGCTCGCTTATTGAGAAATTCTGCAAAGTGGCAAATACGTGACCAACTCGGGCATCTATGATAATCACAAGCTTATGGAGTTCGTCGAATCTCTTTGCATGTACGTGCACGGGTACATCTACTATTGATTAAGCAGATGAGTGGAGCAGAGGTGTGAATGCGACTAGGGAAACTGCTCCAAATTCACTTGTCTGACTTTGCCACTTCAGACTGGTGAATTGGGGGATGACAGGGATCCGGTGTTGCATAACATTCAAAAATTCCAAAGGTGACTGTGACTAACTGACAACATGACCTAGGAACAAGGTGACAGAAAGAGATCAAATATTCACAGAATACAGTTAGTTACAGCAGTGACACTTGTCAAATTCCCCTCACCCCACATGACTTCTCATCCTGCTTGTGACTGAATACGACACACTACGCATGTGACACCATCCGCCACTGTCTACCTGTTCGACAAGTGTATTTGCCACTTGGTCAACACCGAGAAGCAAATTTGCATCTATTTTGGCAATGCGACTCGAACTGTAGTGAGGTGAATTCATCAGGTGAATAATTAAAATGATGTTCTTTAGTGTTCAGCCTAAAGCTTTCCTTGCTTCCGTTGAAATAAATTAAGTCAAACAAGGTCAACTTTACTGTTTTTTAAATGTTTAGTATGACATATAATCCCAGCTTATTCTCAACAAGAAAGCCTTATCAACAAAAATACGTATATGGTCATTTAATATCAGAGGGAGCTGCCATGTTTTCTCCTCTGTCAAACGAAAGTGAAACATGTTGTACAGATGCCCAGTGCCAGATTTCCTTGTAGGCATAAGTGGATTGTGCCTGTAGGAAGGTTCAAATGGACAGGCATCTCTCTCTTAGTCAGGGGACACACATTCTAACCAGGAAGTAATTTTACCATATACGATTTCTCTTGGCATGAATTTACACCATGATTAAGCGCTGCGGCGCGAAACGCGTAGGTGATACCTACTCCACTTTTTTTTATTTTATGGATTTTAAAAGACCCCAATAAAGGATTGGTTTTACAATTTTGGTGTGCCGGAGACCTTCACTTTTCTCACAAATACCTTGGGAACAGGGCTCCCTTTCTCCTGAGCACCCATTTACTTGCCACAGCCGGTTTCTACACAGCACTTCTGACAGGATTAGAGCAGGCTTTACATTTTTGCATTATGAATTTACACAGCACTTAAAGGGGAACTATAGTCAGGATACATTTTTACATATGCAGTACTACACTTTAGTGAGAAGCGTTTCTCACCAGTAGATGATTCATGTGATGCAGAATGATTCAGTAGGCAGCATTGATAAACTCCTGCACCAAAAAATGTGTGTGTGATGTGTACTGGCCAGTTTTCCATGAAAAGGCACCCTCCCCTAATCATTTTTGCCATATTTACTACTTAGCACATGAGCACAAGTCAGCTTTACCTATGTAATCTCCTGCATTCCAATTTAATTTATGCGGCCAAAAGGTCAGCACACTGCTTAACCAATAGCAGTCAGGCAGATTTTTTTTCTCGTGTTGCCTGACTTGCAGAACACAGGACAGGGGGAAGGAAAATGTCAGCTGTCAGGAAAACTAATTAAGGGAAGCAAACTGCAAGTATTATTGCTTCCCTAAATGTTTTTTTAACTGTTTGTGTCAGCAACTGGCTTAGTATAAAGGAGTTTTATATGTATGTGTGCAATTAAATCAACACTATAGTGCCCCTTTAAGTTCAGTGGTTATTTTAGCCATTGTTTTCACAAAAATGTGGTCTAAGGCACCAACCATTTTGTGCCTATAAGCTCCTGAGATGTAAATCAGACTGCACAGACCAATTAAATATTTCCTCTGATATACAGAATGCAAGGCAGGTTAGTTGAATGCATGCCTGAATTTTCCACGAATAACTACTGAACAAGACATCTATTAGACATAGGGGGGAATTCACCATTGTGCAAAGTGAGCTCCGAATCCTTCGGCTCACTTGGCGCAGACTGTTATGCGCTCACTGATGTCCTGCACACGGACATCAGTGAGCACTTTAAAGGGATTCCAGTCTCGGCAAGGCGACTCGAGTGGTGTTGCCGAGACTGGAATCCCTTTAAAGCGCATAACAGTCTGTGCAAAGTGAGCTGAAGGATTCGGAGCTCACTTCGCACAAAGGTAAATTCTCCCCAGGGTTAATATCTTTGAACTAAGTAGTGTTTCTTAGATTTTCTTAAGTCAAAGTCCCTTTAATTATGTTTTGATTTGACCTGGATGAATTTCCCAAGCTAGCATTCAAGACTACACTAAGGTTTGGATACATTCAATATAGACAATTGCAGAATTGATCATTGCTTCAATTTTACAACATGTTTATTATTTGTGGCCTAAAGATGCTTGGATTATGGGCAGAGCCGGCTCTGGCCCTATTGGAGGCCTAGGAGCACCCCCCCCCCCCCCCCCCCCCCGACGCCCCACACACACACACACAAACCTCCCAGCCGGCCGGCACAAATGTAAAAAAAAAAAAAATAATAATGCTGGGGCGCCCCTGGCATTTGCCTACTCTGCCTAATGGCAGAGCCGGCACTGATTATGGGTTTGGACTGGCTTTTCCAGCTATACATGGCTCATGGGTATGTATTGGACATGTGGTTCATTCATAGCATGGAGTTAATTCAGGTTATTAAGTCCCAGAGTGGAATATATCAAAGTGACAGCAACAAGCAAGAACATGGGCATACATCCAGCTGTTATATTTTCCAAGAGTTTATATGTACAACATGTATAAAATAAAGCACGTCCTAAGTTCTTAGTATAAACAACATATTTGGCTGGTTATATTGCTCTTTGTCTTAGGCACAATTATGTAGGTGTTTATGTGTGTGGGAGGTGTTTAAGTTGACAAATTACCTTCTCTGCTCCATTGTATTTGGTTGCAGACCTAGAAGCATCCATTGGTGCAGGAAAACAGCTTATGAATCCTTACCCCGGGAGCATCAAAAGGTTTCAAGAGAGGGAGGTCAAATATAACTTAATGATTCTGCAGTGGGTTACTATGGTAATACTGTCATGTAGTAAAGTGACCTGGAATCAGCCACTGCTGCAAAACACCTTAATTACTCTGCTTGGAGCCTTCTAGTATCTGCACTTTTAATATCCTCTTGCTTCCCCTCTTGTGGGACATTGAGTTGCATCAGGGGTTGTTTCTCCTTGGGATTCTTTATTGTAGCCACTGTTGGCAAGTGTAATGCATAGCCAATAGAAGCCCCTGGGATTTTGTCTGTGAATCCCTGAGTGTAGTTGGTTGACTGCAGTAAACACTGCTGGGATAGGAAGATGGCCTTTCTTCAGCAGGTGTAGCAAGAGAAGACTGGATACAGAGACAGAAATGTCTCTATTTGGCCAACTGTGAGGTACTGAAGAAAAATACTTAAATAAAGACAAAGTAGGAGTTGCGCCCAGTGGAGGAGGTGCAGTATGTCAAAGCTTCAAGTAGATGGTAGTGAGGTGGTTGTTGCCAGAGTGAAAATACTGAGAAATTCTCTCTCAATCGATGTACCAGGTTAGGAAAACCAATGGAGAGACCTGAGGGCAAAGCATTACTTTTGTGGTAATACACTGTGTGGTCATTACTATTTACTGGAGATAGATAGCTAAGTAGATCATAAGGAAGAGTATTTTTAAATATTTATTTATGTAATACAGCAAGAAGAACATTCATCTTTTTCCCAGTATTTGTTCCTCTGCTTGCATCTTTGCTAGAAACAGTATACAATATTGTATACTCCCCTGCAGTATTGGGTTAACTGGACATGACCAGTTTTACTGATCCTCACACTCATAGGATACATGAGCTACACCTTTATGAAGACTATTGGCTAATCCAGGAATTCCTTCTGAGCTGCCAAACTGACTGGGTGCTGCATAGATCGTTCCTCCTAATAAATACTAACACCTTAGCCAGGTGTTATGGACTGTGAAAAAATGAAAAGAATATTCTCTCTCTAGTATGCAGGACGTTTCTAGCAAGTTTGGAAACTGGAATAGCGAAGCTTTTCTTCTTGTCCATTAATGTAGATTTCTTAACATTTATTCTATTTTAATACAGAAGTGCTTAAAATCCATTTTCCACACAAAAGAAACAAAATGCAGGATTTTCACCAAGGAATTGTGGATAGCAGTATACAAATATTACCTTCATGATACCAGGGGTGGTGAGCCAGATTCAAAATCACTGGCAATAGTAAAAGTGTGTAGGTGAGCCAGAGCGAATCTTCTCATTACTAGATATAAATTTAGTTTCTGTTCAGTTTCTACGCTGCTAATGCTTGTTTTTTTTAATGTACCCTGCCCTGCTGTTTTCCCCACTGCATATATCTACGTGACATGTTGATTACACATCTACATTTCTAAACAGCTTCAAAGAGTGTCCAGACTGCCAGGTGAACGTGTCTAGGCAAGATTCCCACAACATCCTCCCTAGCAGAAACCTGGCTAGCTTTTCACTGACTTCCCATATCTCCTCCCTCACGCTCGCTTTACTCTTCCACTTGGCTGTTGGATCTTCTGGGACTGAGAGCACAAGGATTATTTACATGGATGAACATAGGCCAAATAATGGACCAACATCCATCACAATACACAATAAGGCCTGTTTTCTGGATGGTCTTGCATTCACAAAATACTATCTTATTACACCAGCAAGAAAAGTGAACAGTAGAGGGGTATCCAACCTTTTTATTTCATCTAGGGGTATTGGTAAGCATTCAGATCTGGCTATATGACACTGAGGGGCTAATTCACCATTGTGCGTAGTGAGCTGTGAAGTCTTCGGCTCACTTCGCACATGGTGTTATGCACCCGCTGATGTCCTGCACGCAGAGATCAGCGGCGCATTAAAGGAATTTCAGTCTCAGCGAGAACACTCGCCGAGACTGAAAACCCTGATAAGTATCTTCCTCCTCCCCCTTGCAAATCATCCCTTGATTAAATAAACCTTTTCTTATCCTTTAATGACTTTTGGTAGCTTTCAGCATTTATACAGACTTTGCTGTTAGTGTACTGAATACAAAGGCACAGTCAGATTGGGTATCACAATTAGTAAAAGGCTGGTAACTGTGGACTTGTGTACAGGTTCTCATGGGATCCTAGAAACATTTCTGCCATCCTCCCAACATCCATATTGCTGTGTTGACCTACAATATCCAGCATCCTGTGCTATCTGTTGCTTTGGCTATAAATATAAAAATTGAGGGTCACAGTAATTTTCTTGTGTAATCTGCGCATTGTCGGAGTCTAATGAGCAGTCCTCAGGCCTGTAACAAAGACATGCTGGCACATGAAGATAAACAAACAGGAAAGAATAAGTGTCTTAAAGACTGCCTTTAATAAACAATGCCAAGGTTTTCATAAAATTGTCAGTGAAGCATTATGTGTAACACAAATAACCTGCTTATGGGATATTGTTTGGCTACTATCCTATAAAACTCCTTAAAATTTTCCCGTTGACCATTTTGTCTTCCTTACAGTGGGTGAAAAATTTTAAAATCGAAAAAGGCTGATCTCTGCCTTTTCCAGTTTATCCCATGAGATCTCGGCTGTCTGTTCGGTAAAAATTGATCGATATTTTTTTATCTATTTTTACCAATAGAAACTTTTCGAATGGATTTTTCAATGGAAAGGTAGCCATACTACTAATGTAAAGTATGGCTACTTTTCCATCCAAAAACTCAGTCGAAAAGTTTCTTTCAGTAAAAAAAATATCGATTGATTTTTACCGAACAGACAGCCGAGATCTCGCGGGATAAACTGGAAAAGTCCGAGTTGAATAAATTTCACCCACTAGTGTGTTTTATACCACCACTTCTTTACATTTTAACTGGGACCAGGTTTCTAATTTTTTCACCAAGTGTCATCATTGATTAAATGCCAGGAATACGTGTTAGGTTAGTATTAGGTTACCCCCTGATAGCATCCAGCATTGTGCCAAATATTAAATTGGCAGAGTTTTGGGAACGCAGCAGCTTACCTAGCACATTCTTCTCCAGTCTGGCCTTGAGCTACAAAGTTATTAACAATTGGTTTTATTTAGGATTTTTGACATATTTGAAAGATGTTCCATTATAATCATCAATGAACGTTAAAATCACAGTCATAAGGCATAACAGAACTACTGATTCTTGAAAGTAAAGATTTTCCCCCAATGGGAATGTAGTTAGTCTAAAGACACTTGGTAATAGAGTCCCTCTTCATAGCTACAGTGCAAATGTAAACTGCTAGAAACCACAAGACAGTTCTGAAAATTAGCAAATAAATGTGCAGACAAGTCTGATATATCATAGCAGGTAAGTGCATGCAAATCTTAAATTTGGGAACTGGCAGCAATTAATTTAGCAGTTTGATTTGAGATGACCATTTATAGTCGGCCCTCATTTAGGAAAAAAACTGCATTTAAAAAAGAATTGATGTGAGCATAAGCATAACAGATATTCTGAAAGTACAGGGTATACATGCAGAAGAAGCAGATATAATCAAGTAGGTGGCTTGGAAAGGAAAGACAGTGGGTTTTATTGTGTTGTTGGCATGTAGGCTAAACAAACAAATGTAATGAAATAGGAGATTTTGTTCTTCTTTAGCCTCAATCTTTGAGTATTACCCACAAATCTGACAAATTTTCAGCCCTGTTACTTAAAAAAAAAAAATCACCAAAACTTAAAAATGTAATTGGTGAAATCCGCAAAAATGACAACTGAAATTCCATAAGTTATTGCTGTACGTTGTATCATGATGTCATAAGCAATTAAATCATGAAATGATATCTTGTGTTTTCCCCTTATTATGTTCAGCACCTCAAAATATGTTGGCTCTACATAAATCATCAATCATAATAATTTCAGATTGTTCACATCAAGGACATCAAAGTGTTTAGGCCAGAGATACTTGTCTTTGAAATATCATCACAGGAGACCAATAAGCAACTGGCCAAATCGATCAGAATCTGGGTTCTTCCACACTAACTAGCAGTGCTTTTTTTGCACCGGTACGTGGTGGTACGGAGTACCGGAAAATCTGAAGACTTTTGCTCTGAAGACTTTTTGTTCAGTGCAGCAGGGTAACCGGGCTGGCACAGTGTTCAGCGCAGCAATGTAACGGAGATAGCAGTGCCCAGCAGCTGGACCCTTTCCAAGAAGCAGCAGTGGCAGCTCAACTGATAAAGGCAAGAGCCTCCCAGCAACTCTCTCTCCTGAATGCAGTGAAAGCTGACACAGAAACACTCGATGACGATTACCCTGACGATTACATCTGGAAATTATCGAATCATCGAGGAGCATCAATTAACTGGAAAATCATGCAGATTTCATCTATAGTCAATAGTATCGAAATGTGTACCAGCAAATATTTTTTTTACAAAAAAAGCACTGCTAGCTAGTAATGTCTGCAACCCAAAATCTCCAGAATTAATCACATAAACATATTCAGGGCTTTTCCATTGCACGTAGAAGCTTACACGTTGCTAACAAGTTGAGCACTAAGCCTCTTTGGCATGTAAGTTATCTCCATTTTAAAATGTAATCAAATTTGTTTTGTGGTTGCTGGGGGAAGGGAACTGCAAATCTTACATATTGACTTGGGCTCATAAGTTTTTAATTACGCCACTGTTCTTGGTATATTCACTGAACATTTTTATGGTCCCTGTTTCATACATATTTCCATAAACAAGACTCACACTCCAGTCTCCTATGAATTCATTTAATAATTCATATAAGGTGTTTGGCTTCTGAAGTATTTACCAGAGACTGGAGAGTGCAAGTGTCGTTTGTTGAAAGGTACACTTTGCACAGTACAGTTTGTGGAGGTTGACTGAAGACTGAATAGTTGGGAAAGTAAGCAAGGAATAAAAACATCTTAACGAGTGATGGCAAGAAAGAGATGTATGATTAGCAGGCATCTACCTTTATTCCAGCTTCAGCCAAACTTTATCCTTGAGACAAAATGCAAATTCAGAACTATGTGTGACTATGCGGCCTTAGTCAATGAGGCTCTCAGTTTTTCTGATTATTAGTACAGTGATACCTTGGTTCTCAACCACAATTCGTTCTGGAAGTGCGGTTGAGAACCAAAACAATTTATCCCATAAGAAATCCAATCGCAGATTGACTTGTATTGCTGCGAATGCCATTCTGCTCATCTCGGGTGTTTGAGTTCCAAATGTTTGTTCAGATTCCAAGACAAAATTTTCTCGAATTTCGTGGTTGAAAACCAATTTGTTTGAAATCCAAGTCGTTTGAAAACCGAGGTACCACTGTACCTGCAAGTAAGATGTTGAGACAAGCAAGACGTTATGCAACAAACAAGCAGTTGGGTTCATTTAACTTCTGGTTATAATGTATGTCTCCGAACTGCAGCTCAACAGTAAAACAGAACCTCAGAAGCATTACAAACATTAATTAAATCAGTTTATTACATTATAAAGGAGAAAATAATTTAGCACTTAGGTTTTAAGCCAACTGCACTGGCTAACATTCATAAGATGAGAAATTCATAAATGGTTATTGGGGAAGTATTTTTAAGCGTTGTTAAGGAAACAAATAAATATAATGCTATATATATATATATGTATATATATATATATACACACAGTATACAGTATATATATAGATATATCTGTATATATATATGCTTTAAGATGAAGGAGATGATTTTACAAGAGGAGGTTAACACACAGTATACAAATTTGTAGAGTTGCCTCCTGCACTTTAAAAAAAAATAGTAACTGGGGAACAGCGATGAACCCTAAAGAATTTCACCAATTAAACTTGTTTAAAAGGATTCCAATTAACGTATCAGTAACACCAAAAATATTTTTTAAAAAAATCCCATGTGGATTACCATGGCAGTTATTTAAATACAACATTTTTTAAAAATGTTATCTTTGAAGTTGAATTGATTCATTTTATTTTCATCTGTTTTTTTAGCTTTACTGATAACAGCCACTTTAAACTTACACAGTCCCATTGTTTTCCAAGTTGCTTTAAGACAATACACATTCAGGAAGCGCGCCCGAAAGCCCAATTTTTAAAGCTAAATGTTATATTTTCTCAGCGCAATTTAGAATTTTCAGCAGCACAGATGAAATATATAGTAACTATTAATACATTTAAGGCATTCTCATCTTTGTGGTGTATCTGTCCTTTTAAAGGAATATTAACTACATGACAACTGTTTTTGCTTGTGTTGTAAAACAAAGTATACTGTACAGCAGGCATGTCAAACTCAGGGTACCCCGAGGGCCACATGAGTAACAAGAGGTTATT
>WMED01016849.1:0-13175 GCA_019650415.1 Pipa parva | reverse complement strand
GTTATAGTTCACTCTAGTAGGGAGAGCACAGCTAGGCTAACTAGTGACAGACATTACTGTAATAGTGTATTTTTCTCAGAGTGTGCAATGTAGGTTGCACAAAAGTATAGATATTACCATACATATCTAAAAAAATCCATACATTTTGTTAAAAACTCATTTTGGATTGAATTGGAGAACACAATATGGGAATCAGAATGGGCAAATCTTTCAACTTATAACATATAATATATTTACAGTTATAATTGGATGGTTAGCTATGTTTTCTAAGGATGGATGTAACTAGGGAAGACCTGCTGTCTCAGTTATATAGCTACTGTCATACTGACTGAAGTTGATGGGAAGCTCCCTGGCACACATTAAAGTGTAGACTTACAGAGTTCAAGTAAAGGTAAACATGATTGTTCTGTGACTCTGCTCTGGAAATCAATTTTTCATTCTCCAACTAAAAGAAAAACAAAGGGTTAACCAAATAGACACAGTACTTCCAATGTCTTTTTTATGTTTTTTATGAACAAATTAAATACATGTGGTCACAGTACAGACCTCTGAAGCACACCATTTATAACTGTGGCCCAATCAATCATGGACTGATTTCTCTCCGAGATCCTTCAGGCAACTCTCTATGCATATTCTCTTTTTTAGGCAAAATTTATTAAACCTGGAAAAGCCATTTCGGCTTTACTGAGTTTAATCAAGAGAGCAGTGTGAAGTTTCTTGCGGTAAGTATCGTGAGATTTGCCTCGATCGAAATTTGCTGTAAGAAACTATTTTTTATTGAATATATTCATGGAAAGGGTAGCCATACAGTATAGCTACCTTTCCATGGATATATTCAATAAAAAAAAGTTTCTCACAGCAAATTTCGATCGAGGCAAATCTCACAATACTTACCGTGAGAAACTTCAAAACCTTCTCCCGAATTATTAAACTTGGAAAAGCAAAAATGGCTTTTCCGAGTTTAATAAATTTTGCTCATATATGTTCTCATCTATTTATTATAGAAAATTATAAAAATTAATTCATTTTGGGAATAATGTAGTCTGATAATATACAGTAAATGTCTCTTTCCTCCCTTTTTTCTACATAGCTGAGCCAGAAGTATTCTGATATGGTTTCCAGGAAGTATTTTTAAATTATAGCATATTATTTCAGTCTACAGTACAAGGGGAGGATGCATATATATTCTGATCATTGTACTGTGTTAACTATGGGCAGAGCAAAGTGACGAATCAGGGTGCTGATGTCAGGGTTGCTACTGTCTGACTGACTAAGCCCCCTACACAACAGATTGCTACTGACTCAGTCGCTTCTTCGCCAAGGGAATCCTCTAAACCTACCTTACGGAGGGAAGTGTAATCGACCTGGTATCCAGAAAGCAATCTCACATCAATGATCACCATGTTGGTTGCATTGCGGCTGCCCTGATAACTGAAAGGTAGTAAGAAATTGTTAGAAGAGATGAGGATTTGCAAAATCTATTGACATAATGACAAAATGTAAAAGAGGCATTTTTAAAGGGGAGAAAATATTTTTTAATTGATGAAAAATAAATTAAATAGAGACCTATAGAGGTATAAAGACAGAAGAGAAATAAGGCCAAGATATCAAGTAACTTATGTTAACCACCTACTCACAAGGCTTTGGGAGCAGCAGGGAAAAAAGTACAACTTCTGCTCCCTGGGCAACTCATTTCTTAATTTGGCAACCATGAGCTGGCTGAATACTGTTAACAATAAAATCTAAAGGGCTATGATCAGGAACCATGGGGTCTCTGATAACCTAATAAATGGAGCCCAAATTCAACAGGAGTTTAAAGCACATCATGACACCTGGGCATTAGTGGTTCATTCTGCTTGCTGTCATTTGCTAAAATACCCACAGTTCAGAGTTTTGCCATATTGCCAAATGCTGGGTGCCAACTAGTTCATTAAGCTAGGAGGGCCCAGGCAATCACCTGGGGATTCCTAGGGAGTCAGAATATAACCATGAATTGTACATATTCCAGCATTAGGCCCCTAGCTCCCAGTATCCAAGGAGTATGGTCTAATTCATACCTGATGAGGCTGGTTGGACCCATTTATTGAATTGTGGGGAGGTCACATTATTTCTGGTTAGAACCTTATTTGATGGGAAAGTTGCAGTTTCCCTCTCTGGTTACCCATGGTGTTATATGCTTCTTACTCCAACAAACCCACAACAACACAGCAACTTCTTCTCTATACAGTAATGCTAACAGTACCTGATAGTGATGTTTATATTGATTATATAAGCCACTCCACTCAGACAGTTTGGAGATGATGTTCTGGCAGTTACAGAGAAAGCTGAATTTTCTTTGGGCACCAGGATGTTATATCGGACAGTGCTCTGCAGAGAGAAAACAGAACAACTACTATTTAAAATAACCAAGCCTAATCATTTCATTTAACGTGACGCATGTCACTGTGCAGCAGGGGATGGAAGAGCATGACTCCATGGTTCCAATAACAGTTTACCTGTATGAAGCAGCATCCTGTTCCACTGATGCTAATACTGTAATTCCCTGAGATCCCAGGAAGTGGTTGTCGTTGTACCATAAGCCTGTTGTCTTTATTTAGCTCTATCTGTCCGATTTCTCCTTTGCTGCTTTTGAGTACCACATTGTGGTTTGAACCCGGCACAAATATTATTAGAGCGTAGGAAGCAAGAGCCTGTAGGGCCACTGATGAATCCTGAAAAGACACAAGATATCTATGGTTCATTTGTTGAATTTGAGGTATACTTGACATTTTCCTGGCTCTTTGTTGTCCTTATGTTGAGTAAGTCCAGGCACTAAGCATGAGTGTGGTCAAAACAGTCATGATACTGATAATGTATAGATTGATCAATGAGTAAAAAGTCTTATAAATAGATAAACAGATGAAGAGAGAGATTTCTTTAGCAGCAACTTGCCTACCTGAGTGGACCGGAACCCTCCATATGAATTCTGTTGCCGTATTAGCCAAACTGATATCTGAGCCATGTAGTTTAGGTCATTCTGGGTAACACTGGGCCCTTTGGCAATACTGAGTAGGATGTATGATGTGATTTCTACTTCACCTGAACCATAACGAGGGTAAAAGAAAGGAACCACTTCTCTGTGAGGCTTATCTTCACGTTCCCAGTGCAATGTACCCCCTAGTAGGAAAATAATAGATGGACCATGTGATTGTATACTCTCCAATGAAAGAAAAAATAAGTTATTTTATATGAGAATTAAATGTCTGGCTGTTGAATGTTATTTTATTTCTTATAGTGCTAGCCTGGAAATTACCTTCAGAAATGGCCTTTTGCTTCAAGGTGGCCAGTAGCCTTTCCCTCCTCTCCCAGTCCCCAGCCAGTGTAAAAGCATAAAGGATGAGGGCCTTATTGATCATCTTCTGTTCTCTGTTAATGGCAGCCTGTAGACATTTCAAAGCACCTTCCAGCAGGCTTTTCTGCAGTAGAATGGAAGGAAGTCAAATTGATATATTTTATAACTTGTAGTCAGGCTCACGCTAAGTGACTGGACTTTATCCAAATGACTGGATATCAGCAATCTACCTATTCATAATTGTTTAATGTTAAACCCTTTATCAGATGCATAGAGGATGATCTCTTAAACCACTATCCCATTTTTTCTGCATGGATTCATTTGATTATTCATCCTGAGGTAATAATTGTGGCTGTGTCAGTATATGTAGGAATGTGTAGTGAGCAGGGTCTGTGCATAGTATGGGGACTGGTTATCATTGAACTCATGAGTCATGTGATGTAGTTTTCTGTGATGTGGATGATTGCTGTGAATAGGTTAGTATATACACTGTGCATTATGTTGGTTGTACACTGAAAAGGATCATTACTGTATTTCAGACATGGGTTAAGGAAGACAGTTTGTGTGTGAGTAAAGAAACATATATATACTGTATATATATATATATATATATATATATATATATATAGAGAGAGAGAGAGAGAGAGAGAGAGAGAGAGAGAGAGAGAGAGCGTAAACCACATAGTAGAGTAGCACACATCAGTTTTGTTCAGACTCTTTAATAATAAGGATAACATTAAAATATATCTACATGTTTGAGACTTAGGATCCTTCAAAATGATAACATTTTACAAAAAATATATTTGGGTTCTTGGCCAGGCTAAAGGGAGTGAAATCTGAGACCGTGTAGGGTGCAGGTGAGGGCGCTACATAGTATGGAATTTTTGCCTGCATTCTCCACCACATGTGGGGAATACTCATATGGAGAGAGTGGCATACCTACAGGGGTCACAGCAGCTGCTATGGCAACCCAATGCTCCAGGGGCCCCTGCTGCCACCCCTGTAGTGTGCCATGAGAACAGGGTGCCCACAGGGTCCAGCCCCTCCAAGTTCTGCCCCTGTATGGAGGCAAATAGATCAGGCAGGAATCCAGGCATTTTCTCTCACAAGGCAGTCTTGTAGACTGTAGACTGTAGTAACTGTAGACTTAGTGGGTAATATGAATAAGTGTACATACAGATGAGTAAGGAGTGTGTGCTGGTGTGAGTGTAGGCATTATGTTGGTCAGTGTGTCCATACAAACAAGTGAGGATTAGGTGGGGGGGGGGGGGGGGGGGGGGGGGGCAGCATTTATGGTGTGAGTAATATGGATAAGTCTATCCTCACACAGAACAAGATGTACAACTCTTCCATCCCCTATTTCCATGACTGTTGGCAGATACCAAGTTAACACACATCAAGTGAATCCAAAAGTATGGAGATGCTCTTAAAAGACCCACTCCGCTAGTACCATAACAAGCACTTTGATTTTTACTTACCCCAAGGCTGTAGTTAGATTCCAGAAGAGCAACAGCAACATAAGCTGTGTAGTGGATACTAATGACATCCTCATCCCTTTCATCCTGTGTAATCAATGAGCATTAGTTTAATAAAAAGACAGAGAAGTAATGTAAAAGCAAGCATGGTTTTAATGATCAACCCTGATGTATACTAAAATTCTGCAGGAGGCCATGTATAATTGAGCAAGTAAATAATCCTGAGAATAATGAATCACAGCAAGAATAATAGGGTAGTTTCCACCAGTGAATTATGTAGGCAGTGGATGGAAGGCCCAACAGCAGAAATCACTACAAAACCCTTTATTGGGAGCTCATACGCACAACATGTTTTACGTTTATGGAGCTTTATTGTGTCCATTGCAAGTTTCTTATGATTGTGGGTATGATGATTAGTGACAGGAGAGCAGGAAACATGGGAAAGTTAAAATATACAGTATTGAATGTAATGGGGGGGGGGTTTCCAGAAAGCACCAAAATAAATGGACAGAAGAAATATATGTGGGAACTTTGGTCTAGTTTCAAATATACTTGGCTGGAAAAAGGGCCCCTATATCCCATGTTAAACATAATCCTTGATAAGTCATTCTCTAATTGTTTAATTTAAGTCTAGGTTGGTAATCATGGCCTAATTAGTTCCTGACATACTGTAAGGCTAGGTTCACACAAGCGTATGATGCGCTGCGCATCATACGCTAGCGTGAAAAAAAAATACGGCTCAGTGCAAGCTGATGGTACTTACCTAGTTTCAGATACACCAGCATATGAGGCGCATACGCTGGATCCGGAATGCCAGAACGTATTATGCGCTGTGCCCAAAATGCGACACACAGGAAGTGACCTGAATGCTGAGGGAGCATTCACGCTGTCGCTGGTGAGTACAATAGCGACACAGTAGCGTATTATGCTCTGAGCATAATACACTTGTGTGAAATTAACTTTATCCTGTTTGCTACAGCAACTATTTCCCCGGTCTCTTTTTCAACTTGGCCCTGTTTTAAGTTTATTTCTTGCCAGGTTCTGAACTTGTCCCTGGTCTCGATCTGATTTCTTGCCAGGTTCTGAACCTGTTCCTGGTCTCGATCTGATTTCTTGCCATGTTCTGAACCTGTCCCTGGTCTCAATCTGATTTCTTGCCAGGTTCTGAACCTGGTCTCAGTCTGGTTCTGTTCTTGCACATTGCCCGATATTGTTACAGAAATATTTCCATTAGATTGAAAGGAATGAGTATTATCATAACACAGAAGTTTTTCACTTTTTTTTTTACATTTTCACATTAATAACCAATGCTCTTTCTCACCTGCATATTAAATATTTTTCCTTCTGGCTTAAAGCAGCCACTTTCCAGTTTCTGTCTCTTTTCCAGGTAAATCAAAGTTTGCTCCTGGATTTTCTCATCAATGTAAATGTACTTTTTTGCTTTTTCAAATATTTTGAAAGTGTTTGCAGACAACCTGTAATAAGGCCAAACTATTTCATAAAAAGTCCAATAATATTCAGCACAACATTCCTCTGTTTTAGCCTTAGGTTACAGAATCGGGCTCACCACTGTCATGTACATTTAAGGACATCTTTCCCTGAAAACATAAGTTAAAGCAACTATAATTCCCCATTTATTCCTCCCATGCAAATATCTTTCCAGCTTCACAATCATAGGCTATTCCAAGAGGTGTATATGGTGTGTCTACATGTCCCACTGGTCTCTTCTTCTAAGTAGTATTTCTGAATCAGTGTAAGCCTCCCAGTGAGCCCCTCTGTTAGAGCAGCCTGCCAGGGATAGTGTAGATTATAGCTGTTGCCTCCTTCAAGAGTTCCAATCATGATGTCATTTCTCTATGGCCTCATTAAAGGGCTTTCTCTCCCTGCCTTGCTTGGGGAGCACACACTAATGAAAGGGCCTGCATATACCCACGTTCACAAGGGAATCGTATTGCTTTTAATTTGGCTCTACAATGGGTCTCCAACCTGTTCCTATGGGGAGGAGATGATGGGTAATTTTGGGGTTGATGGGTCTCTGTTTGGGGGAGAATAAAAGAAATAACTCTCTTCCCAGTGAAGCTGGATATGTACATAAAGGTAGGAGATATGAATGGGACATGGGGGATTCCTTAATTATGTTTTGGGAACTCCTCCTAAAAAACACATACACAACATCCTACAAATCCCTACTTGTACCAACCCCATCCCTAGCATCATATATAAGGAATTACTCATTCAATCTGCCCCATATAATTATTAGTCCTCAGTACTATAGTTCTGACCCTGCATACCACATATTAACGTATGACATATTAATTCATTTTTACTGTAAATGGGGTTGAGTAGATGGCTAGCTGAGAGAACTATGTCTATTCACTATTTCCCTTTTTCTGTTGCAGACTGACAGCTTTATAAAGCTCTTACCAAGAATTGCTTGTGGCAGCCCAACCCCAAAATGCACCATACGCCCCATTACTCAGTTTGTATCTCAGCTGTCGGTAATAACCTGTGAGTAGAAGTCGAGAGAGAAAATAAGTGCTTGGCAAACGGCTCAACAAATTACAGTTGTTATATTATATGTTTATACAGAAAATTCCAATTACTCTTTATTATCTACATACAGGTAAAGGACCCGTTCTACCACTGAGTAAATAATTATAATCTAGAGAAACATTCAGATAATTTCTTTTGCATTAAAAGATTATCTAATTCGTAATAAAAATCATTATCTTATTGTTTTCTCAACTGGTGCTGTCAACAGACATTTTTCTTCTGTTACATAAAACTATAACTCACCCCCTTCTTAAATCCACCTGCTTTTTATGTAACCTAGGATGATGCTTACTCATGGCTCGGGTCCTACAGCTTTACAATATGGAGCATTATGCTTAAGAATTTGTATCTAATAGATATGGGGGTTATTGACTAAAATCTGAATAATTGCTTAAAGATGTCAATTCACCACTTCCCCATATTTGGGAATTCTGCAAACTCCGCGACTTTACTGTGGGAATATTGTTGTGGTCCATCTATTTGCTTTGGGAATACTCTGTTTAGTCAATAAAGATTAGAGAATTAGGGTGCAGCCATCCAAAAGTGATGAGAATTCACTCCAACAGTCAATATCCCCTATATCTAGGAAATGAGGCACAGCTTTAGAAAGCGTAGACCAGGTGTCTCAACTCAGCCCGGTAAATGGGTCACACATAGAAAAATAAAAAATTGATGGACAGCATTTCTTTCCAATTAGATATGTTCTTCCCCTGCTAATTTATTCCTGTGCTGCCATAGAACACTGCTTCCTTAACTGGTATATCGCACTTTGCATTCACACTCACAAGCACTATGTGCAGGTAAAGAAACCTGTCAGGCAATGCTTCTCCCTCAGCCTGCCCTCTACTGTCCTGAGGAAGTCAATGGAGCTCTAGTACCACTTGAGCCACAGATAACAGACTTACGGGCCACATGTCGCCCCCAGGTCACGTCTCTGTGACCCCTAATTTAGACTAAGGATACATTATTAATAAGTGCATTTGGGGCTTGTTGATTTTTTGTTGTTATTGTACCTGTACAGACTTTATACAATGAGATTCACCAGAACCCATGAAGTTGTTGGCTATATAAACAATACAAGTTTAATCATGTAGAAAAAACTGTTTTTTTTTTAAAATAAAGAGCATTTAAACAATATGTAGCCAGGGATATAGAAAGTTATGGCTCTTTGGTCTCAGCGCTCCAATGATGTTTAGAGCAGGATATGAAATATGATGTCTCACCTTCAGTCAAGTAATTAATCCCAGTCCTGAGTATTTCATCAGTGAGCTGCTTTGTGTTTTTGAGATATTCCAGTATGTGAGGAATGGGAGCCATTCTGGCAAGATTCTGTTCTCCGCAGCCGTACGGCATCTGGAGCAGGTTTTGGAGGTTGCTTAACGGTAGACCAATGACATCACCTGAAACATTAAGAAATGTCTTTTGCTGAACAACGTTCTTATCAGCTTTTTTCTTCTTCTTCTTCTTTAAAACATCTTGTTAGCATTATTTTTGCATTGTGTTAACACAATAAGTTAGGATAACTTAACTTATTAAATTACAATGAACAAAACTACTGATAACTTATTGTGTTATCCCAAAGAGTTGTGTTAAATGCAGTAGACATATAAAGCTGATCTTAAAGCAGATCAGAAGGATAACAGATTACAGGAGGAAACCCCGTGCCAAACCCTAGGGGAGAGCTTCCAAGTGGTAATGAGGTTATGTTATCTCCTGGAACAAGGTAACATATATACCAGGAATATGTACTCACCCAGGGCAGTAATGAAAGCATTAGGTGAACCTGGCACCATGTTGGATGGAGGAGTTATGCTGATGGGAATCTCAGAGTTGGAGCCTACAGAGAAGCACATAAAACATCAGAATAGCAGGGACACACAACTAAACCACTTAGCTTTTCACACTATATTGTTGCGGCTTTGTGGTAGCAATGTAAAGTCATTAAGCATCAAAAAGGGCTGGACAAATATGAAGCTTTGAGCATTGTTTGTAGTTACCTTGCACACAGACAAGGTTGCTGGAGGTCACTTCTTTTCTTATACCTTCAGCCTTAAAAAGAAGAGAAGGGAAATGCATCACTGCTTTTCACATGATCCATTTATACTGTCTCACATATTGATGTATTGGAAGTCCATTTATACAGTTCGGTAATACACTGCCTATTCATCGGTCTCTCACCTCCACCAGAATGGTCTTTATCACTGTGTCCTTACGGGGTGACTGGGAGGAGTCACTGGGTCCGTCACAAGATTCTCCAATGTGAGTTGTCTCTGCTGATATTGTAAAAGTGACCTCACCTGTGGGGACATCCAGGCAAGATGGAGAGATACAAAAGGGGAAAATAGAACAAGGTAAAAAAGCAAAAATTAAAAAAGGAAGACAGAGAATAGGAACAGAGATAAAATGTTACCAGTTGGACAGGAGGAGTGTAGCCATGTCTTACTATCACAATACATACTGTGTATGAATCTTTCAGTTAATTGATTAATAATAATTAGTTAATTATGCTATACTGTCCACCTTGTGTCCAGTGTGGGGAGTTGTAGCCCCATAAATAAAGATTTTCATAGGCACACTCAACAATTCCTACATATTGCATCACCCAGTTTAGGACCCTTCTGAGGTTATATATGTTATCGCCAGATATAAAAGTGTTAGTCTTGGGCCTCCATTGGTCTCCCTAAATTGTATTACTAGGACTAAGACAGAAAGCCTCTCGTATAGTTCACATCAGCATGTTAAAGCATAGGTCTAGCTGTCTACTGGGTAGTATTGCATCTCACTAAGGACCATAGTGGGCTTAGTAGTTCAAGTGTTCCAGTCACAATAAGAAAAGTAAACCAGTGATAAGCCTTTAGGTACAGTTAGAGCGTGTGAGATATGTACCACTCTTGTAAAAGTATTGGTCTTTTATACATACAGTATGTGGGCTGTTTGAATTTAACACAATATGTGGGTCTGTGGCTGATATAAGGGTGTTGGACACAATTTCTTGTGTAGTGTGGTGTGTTCAGTCAAACAGTATGATAATTAGTCATGTGAATATCATCAGTCAAATGCAGTGGCAGTGATATCATCCTCACAATGCCCTAATAACTGTATATGAATAAAATCCCTTTTTATGTCAGTCTATCCCTTGTTCATGCTGTCACTTGGTGACACTTTCTGACTTTATTGTCACTTTTGAATGAACAGTCACCTTACGCAATACCAGAGCCCTGCCATCAACCCCCTACTTCTCCACTTTGATCTGGCAAAGTAAAATTTTTGAATTGGACACAATACACTTCATTACCTCAACAAACTCCAACAAGCTTGATGAAGAGCCGAATTACGTGTGTACAGTACACACACTCAAATTAATGTGAACAGCTCTGTAATTCCACAATTGTCATTAGTGCTGTAAGCAGATGCAAATTCACCACATTGCAGAGTTTGAATAAGTGAAGATTGAGAAGTGAAGAATTGAAGTTCGGATCTTTATGCAACTGTTCAGACTTTCATGAATTGTCTTTCTGTCCCTCTCTATATATAATTATATTATAGTGAAATAGTTAAGAGATCCTCTCACCTAATGACTTGGCCTTCACGTTCCACGAGTAAGTGGCTCTCCCGTCTGAACAAATACACACATCTTTTTTATTAATCTGGGGAACAGCATCAAAATCTGCAGAATCTTTCAACAGCACCCTGACCTGTATACAGGAACAAGGAGATAATATCAAGGTGACATTAGAGAGGGTGGAAAGGAACTAGAGTTCATCAGTTATCAGCGGAGCTGCCTAGAAAGTCCTCAGTGCAGGGAATGAATATGTAACTTATTCAGGCTTCATATTTGTTGGCAGCCATTAAAGGAATAATGTTACCATTAAAACATTTTTTTTTGTTTTTGCCTTAAAACAGTAATGTGGGTTAGCACTGAAATGTATTTACTTTAACTCTAGAAGGGTTATTGATATTCATACACAGGGTGTAATTCACCTGCTTCTTCCAGTTTATCTCACTTTATAGCTATTGTGTAAACTATATGTCTAGACTTATAAGAACTAGTACAATGATGTGTATAGTTGTGCCAGAAATTAAATGGGATTATTACAAAATGGGAGATTTGGAGATGATAATATAATTTATGTAATAAACAGGAGACTATCATGAAGTGATATAACAGACCTCCAGGAAATCAAGGGATGAATCCTCTGAAACAGGGGGCTGGTTAAAGTCAAACACTATATCGGCCTGTTGCTGTTCCCTGCATTAAAATTAGCATGTTACTACCTAAAACAAAAAAAGATTTAAGGAGCTGAACTCACAGATTGTCTGGAATGCTAAATGTGCTTAGCTAAACAATCTCCTTTCCTTACCTTCAGGCAGCTGGAGTCCTTTCTTTCACACTAAAATGGACAAATCCAGCAGCATAGAAACCAGGGGGCTTAGGACCGCCCTCTTAGATTTTTTTATGCATCGCTGCTGTGTAAGCCATAGTTATAGGCAAAGTTTGCACATGCAGAGTTAGGGGCTTTGCTGCAGACATGGCAGAAATAGTTGGGGCCCATCCAAAGCACCCTTCACTTTATTGTGAAATTAAGGAGTCAGCCAGGTGCCTATCACCAAGGTGTTATTTAGCTATGCACAGTTTGCCTTTTCTTTTCTGAGTTGGGTGAGAGGAGCTAAATGATTATTGACATTATAGCTCCTCCAATCAGATCCCTGTTAGATCATGATTTAAAGAATCTGATTGTGTGAGCTACAATGTCAATTATCACTTAGCTCCACCCAAGAAAGAAAAGGCAGGCTGACAGGGAAGATGACAGAGAGAAATGCTTTATAAAGGTACATAATTTTTAAAAAATACATATGTTTTACAAAAACATTTATTTTATTAGTAGAACCTAAATTAGTATTAGTTTTGAGGTAACAGGTGCACTTTAAGCTCCCTTTAATCTGCATGTAAGCGGTGACTCAGCTAGTGGAGGCGATGAGGGAGCAGGGTATATATGTTGAATAAGCTAAAAACAGAATATATTCATAAATGCAGAGTCAGTTCCTTTGCAATCATACCTTAATGCATTTCTGAAGGTAGTTGGACACAAAGGCCTTCAGTTCCAGAGTCTCTCCCCTAGTGATGGAATAAGGTAGTGAAGGTTCCACAAAGAATGGCAGGAAGGAGGTATAGTTGGCTGTGTATGTGGTCATTCCAAAGCCTTCCTTCTCAGACAAGCAGAACATGGAGCCTTTCCATTCTGTGATAGTGTCTGGGACTTTCTCTCTTATAGTAGCTTGGCCTTTTGTACTGATGAATGAAATTAAATGTAAATGTTTGAGGTTTTTGCATGAAATGATGTTGAACAGTCTATATAGATCACATCATCAGATGTCCAAATGTCACAACAACTCAAGACAAGGAGAAAACTGCATGGGAGCTGACAATTGCAGCTTCTACCCTTAGTGGACCTGTCCACCTTCTGTTTTGTCACCCAACAGCCCCCACTAACAACCAACTGATGCCCATAAACATGGAAAGGGGTTTTTCTAGAGTGATTTTGAATCAGTGTGCCATGGGCTCTACTACACTGATGCTTCTCCTTGCAAGATCATGCAGAAAGCTGAACTCTCTACATCATGAGACAACTTTGTAGCAACTTGGCTTTGTGAGTTTTGTGTCTACCAGAGAAAAATATTCACTGCCTGGAAGACTGACTGTAACCTTAGCTAAAAGCCATTAGGTGTCAGCAACTCTTGACTAACCAGGTCTTTGGATTCCTTGTACAGTCATGGCCAAAAGTTTTGAGAATGACACAAATATCATATTTTCACAT
>WMED01016847.1:0-13175 GCA_019650415.1 Pipa parva | reverse complement strand
AAAATTCATAAATTATATTCCTTTCTGTCTGTTTTTATCTTTAAAGATATCAGCCATGTTGTTAAACAGACCTCACCCAGTCCCATCGGTTTCTATGGTGCTTTAAATAAGACAGACACAGGAAGTGTTGCCCGAATGTCCAATTTTTAAAGCTAAATATCTTACTTTTTAGATGCAATTTAGAATTTTTGGAAGCACAGATTGAATATATAGTAACTATGAACGCATTTGAGGCATTTTTATTTGTTTTTATAAAATATTGATGTTACTGTTATTTTAATAAGTTTATCCAGAAAAGATAACCAAATCCAATGAGTCCTTGAAATAAATAATTGTATTAATAAGGATTTAAAATATGACAGCCCAAAAAAAAACACACACAGCAATATTTAAGATTGCTCACAAATGAAATGAGATAATTGGGTCAATATGTAGTGACAATATCCCTTTAGTCCTCATACAGAGAGTGTAATTATCCCGTTCTTAGGTGATATTTATCACAAGAGGGTCAATTCTTTCAAAAGTGCCTTAGCTGCAGTTTTCAATTAGAGTTCAGTAAAGAAACAGACTTCTCCCAGCCTGCCAGCTCTTTATACCCAGCTGGTTTAAACCTAATATGTATCATTGCAGCAATAAAAACCAAACGATAAGGGAATCCGATTCTCCCGACAGATATTAAAGTGAGGTATTATCCGGGAGTCAACGTTTCAGAAATTGGTAACTCTTTACAGTTTCCCTAAAGTATTTGTCAGCACTTGATCATTTATTTTTTTGAAGTTTCTAATTGCTTTTAAAATCTCTCTGGCTGTAAATGTTGACTTTGGGTGTTAAATGATGTTTCTAAATCTGAGATATACGGCTGCCTTTAGTAGAGTAGTTTATAGAGGCTTAGGATAAGGTACCTGGATTCACTTGAAATGAAGGGATGCTTATGCCGTTTGCTATTATCAAGGTTCATGAAGATCATCTAAGCTCTGGTTCATAAAGATCACTGGATCCCTGGTTAATGAAGATCACTGGGCCCTGGTTCATGAAGATTACTGGGCCCTGATTCATAAAGATCACTGGGACCTGGTTCATGAAGATCACTGGGCCCTGGTTCATAAAGATCACTGGGACCTGGTTCATAAAGATCACTGGGCCCTGGTTCATGAAGGTCACTGGAGCCCTGGTTCATAAAGATCACTGAAACCCTGGTTACTGAAGATCACTGGGCCCTGGTTCATGAAGATCACTGGGCCCTGGTTCATGAAGATCACTGGGCCCTGGTTCATGAAGGTCACTGGAGCTCTGGTTCATAAAGATCACTGGATCCCTGGTTCATGCCGATCATTGGAGCCCTAGTTCATAAAGATCACTAGAGCCCTGCTAAATGCAATTTATAATTGTGCCTGATTGTTTTGACTGAGCTAGTAACTTTATATCAGACTCATATAGAGCAAACTCCCTCTTTCTTTCCTCCAAGATTCTTTGAGCTAGAAACTAATGATTAATTTGACCAATTAGCTTACCATCTATTCCACTGGACAGCACTAGGATATGTCACAAATGCTTCATATACTAGCCCAGACAGTCCTGGGAGTGAGGATAATCCTGCTCCAGGACCAATGACCATTTAATTTTGAGCTGGCATTCCATGACCTATGCTGACAGGTTAAATGGCCAGATCTTTGTGAAGTCAGTTGTTCTCTCCCTTCCATGTGTCCTGTTTTATCCAAAACTGGGGACTTGCTTAACTATCTTGGAAATGTGTAGTGCATCCATTCCTTAAAAAAATATTAAAAGCATTAAAAATATTAAAGTAACGGCAGCCATCTTTTATTCATATCACAAGTACAGCAATATGGGAAATGTAAAAGGCATACATAGCACTAGGAATAGTAAGTACTTACTGGGGAAAATGACTGGGTGTTGTAAGATAATGTAATATAAGACTGCAGGGTTGCCATCAGAAATCATGGGACCCATTACAAACTGACAAACCAGACCTCCATTTACACTGCAAACTGCCCAGTTACACTGTAGGTCATTAGTTTCAGTCCACCCCTGGTTTGCTCCAGTGCAAGATTGGAACGGGACCACTTCTATTGACCCTCCCAGCAATGCTGCACCCTCCGGATCATCAGTCTAAGATTTTCCAAGATCCAGGAAGCACAGGAGGAAAGATTGTAGTGGTTGTGTCAGGTTGGGGCCCAGTCTCATTCACACTCACTTTGACCCCAATATTTTTTGCCAATAGCTACATAGATACATAGATTAATCTGCCATTTCTAATTCCTTGCACATGTATTTTTCACTTTATATGTGAGATCTATAGAATGTTTCCAGGACAAAGAAGTTTGGAAGGGTTGTACTTTAAAGTATAAGGGTGTAATGCACCGATGCCTTTTAAAGCCCTCATGGTAATGTCTGACAGCTTTTCCCACTGATTACAGCATCTGCTTGCACTGTTAAATTGAAGACTTTCACGGTGCTCGGGAACACATCTATAAAAGGCAGGCTGACTGCAGCATTTAAGGGCTCCCTAGGCGATGGAGGTTCAGTGTAATTAGTCCATTTTTCTCCAGTTCGGTCAAAGACATTAGTTAAATCCTGGCTTGACAGGCTGAGCAGATTGCATGCTTTACAGAAAGCAGCATTACCGAATCCAAACCCTAAAAACAATGTCTTTATAAATTCTGCTAAGTAAAGAATAACTTGGTAGTGGAGACCTCGAGGCTTATTCATGAAAGTCCAAAATCATGTCCATGCACCACTTCTCCGCTTAATCAGGAACTGTGATGTTGCGAATTAATGCCCAAATCAGATGCTTTTGATGGTTTATCCTATTCTTTTATAATAAACTAATTATTTACCCTTTAGCATCTAATCTATTCTAATACATTGTAAGGCAGCAGTGGCGAACCTATGGCACGTATACCAGAGAGAGCACTCAGAGACCTCTCAATGGGCAAGCAAGTCATTGCCACCACTCCATCGCTGCTCTAACCGCTGTCCTAGGTCCTCCCAGCGAGCAAGTGCTCCTTCAGTATAGACCTGACAGTTTTCAGGTCGGGTCCGCAGCCTACACTGAAGGAGCGCCCATTTGCAGGTAGGATCTAAGTAGGACAACCTTCAGCCAGCGGTCTGCCCCGATGCAGGCACGTCTATCATTGGCACTCAGTGCTGAAAAGGTTCGCCACCACTGCTGTAAGGTATCAAAGGAAATTGCGCCTCCCTACAAGAAACCAGACAGACACTCTACAAGTCTCTTAATGCCCAGAGCCAGGGAGGACTGAGACTGGAGGAGATGCCACATAGCCTCAGATAAGTGATGTAGGCACTCTTGTGAATGTTTGGTAAATCTGCCCCAATTGGAAAATGTAACAAGGCACACTAAAAAAAAATGTAATCTATCTGGAAGAGATCAAGAAGAGGCTGATGGTACTCCTTTATATGTAGGAGGACAGTAACCACATGCAGGGGAATTTATCAACGGGGCAAACTTAACAGATGCTTAGTAACCCATAGCAATAAGCGGAAATTGGTGTTCACAATTCTGATACCAGTGAATGCTAACAGCTGATTGGTTGCTATGGGTTTACTAGACCTCAGAAAATAGGTGCTCAGCAGTAACGGGTCCTTTCCTGGTTTTTCTGTTTATATCTTGCCTCAAAAAGGAAAATGGTCAATGTTTGTGTGTTACCCCAGGACTTACTACAGACTGAAGATTCAAGGGACGAAGCAGTTGGCAGAAAGATGCCCAGCAATTAGCTTCCATTTCCCCTGCCAGTTCTTACTTCCTGTATTGCTTCCTTGATAGTGATATAATTGGTTCCACCAGTTATTTATGTACATTTTTCAGCTGGAGGGGGTATTCTGGAGAAAATATGGAGGAGCTGAAGATATGACCTGCTTTTTAGCTTCTTGGTTAATTTCTCTAACAGGTGCCCAGAACTATTAAGACTAAGGTCAAAATGGACAGCCTGAAGCACATAGATAGTCATGTCAAGGTTTAATTTAGTGGTAGGCTAGGATAGCTACTACAGGGATCATAGCATACCACATCTAATCTATTACTTTCAAAGAAAAAGAACCTCATTGAGTAGACTTTATGAATTAATATTTGCTCATATATATACAGTATATAGCGATATTATAAAGCGCTACTTGTAATATATATATATATATATAAAGCTTTTCTATAAATTTTATTCCTATTTATCACTTTGTTCTCCTTTAAGCATGGTGAGTTATTGGTTAGCTGGAGTTCAGTCCCACCTAGGGAACCATCTTTATGGACTTTGTATATTTTTCATGTGTTCTTGTTGGTTTCTAACTTCATTAGCTCTTGCTTCCAGTAGAAAGATAATATCATATTTTAGCGCACATCTCAGGGATTTCATCAGCACGGGCAAACTTTTACAGAGGTCTAGCATACCCATAGCAACCAATCAGAAGTAGTCTTTTATTATTCTTGCTTCCTTATACCTGACTGCTAATTGTTGGCTGTTGGTTATTAGATATCTGTAAATAATCGCCCCTGTTGATGAATTCCCATGATTAATCTTTTTAAAGGAAAGTAGTACAATTGAACTCAAGTGATGTAGTCAGGGCAATCAATCACCAATTACCTCTTAAGTGAAATCAAGTGCCTGGTTGCTATGGCTAACCGCACTTTCCCTAACATTTAAATAATGTTGACAGTGGTACAACATAATAGCACATTTTCTCATTACTGTATTAGGTTTGCCACAAAACAAAATTCAGTATAGATATGTTAATTGACCAGCCAAGCTAGAGTGAAATTGAAAGCTACCATTAGCGTAAGCAAATATCTATGGCTGACATGGTTACACGGTACAAAATCTCTTTCTGAGCAATTATCATAGAATCAAACCTTCAGCAAATTGCCATGTGTGAATTACTTACTAGCTCTGAAGTACAAAATAGAAGAAGCTGTTTCAATGGAAATGACATTGCTGGAAGACTATTTCAGAGTGTCAACATGTCCACATAATGTGTACGTTTAGGTTGTTTTATTTATTTATTTGAACGGTACCGTGATTATATTCATTATGTTCCTAGCTATGATAACAAGTGCGTGGGGGAAATATCAGTTCTACGTTAAGACCCTGACAGGTCCGCCTTATATAATGATAAAAAGCATATTCCTTGGAAATAATTGATTGTTCCATTTTGCCTGAATATCCTGTAAGCTAGCGCTCACCCACTGGCTTTTAGTGGTATAGTTAGGGGATGCCTATGAACCATGAAGATTTAAATATATTGAAAGATAAATGCACACATTTTTCATGGTTTTCGGTTGACAAAATAATATCAGCCATCCAGGGAAATAATTTTCCTACATGTTGGATATTTTGTACTGTTTAGTAGAAAACACCGACATGGAATTCACCAACAAGAGAAAACTTTACAGAGGTCTGGGAACCAGTAGAAACCAATCAGAAGTTAGCTTTTTGCTTCCTTATATCAAAAAATGCTGACTGCTGATTGGTTGCACTTGCTATGGGTTACTAGACCCTTGTAAATTTCTGCAACTGTTGATGAATAACCTTGTGAATTTTTGTAAAAATTGTGTAGTTAAACGAATATTGTCATGCGAATTAAAAAAAAGTTTTATTTCTACCTAAACGAATGTGGAATGTAGTGTAAAGCATTGTAACTTTGGGAAGAAATTTTGCTTTGTAAGAGTTACAGTTTTCTTTCTGTGCTTGTTCTAGGAATAGTGTATAACACAATGTTACCTGGTTACCATTCCCACCTACAACTCTCAACATCTCCTACGGGAGGAATCTCAGTTACAGTGTACATAATAACCATTCAGCGCTGCGTACATTTGTGGCGCTTTATACATAAAATTATACATACAAAGCACTAAAAAGTTAATTATGGGGTCTCCATCTTACAACTATATAAATGTACCTTTATCCCCTGTGTAAAAAAAGGTGCCAATAACTTTAGTCGAAATTTACTAAAGTTGAAAAGGTCATTTTCAACCTTCCGATCGAAAAATTTGTTAAAAAATTCAAAAATGATAAAAAAGTCGCAATTGAAATTTTCGATATTGCAATATTGGAAATTTGATATTGAATTTTCCCATCGAAATTATGGATTTTCCATAGAAACAAACAGATTGAAAAGTTTCAATGAAATTTTTGATGTTGGGAAAAATTCAATATCGCGATATAGAATTTTCGATATTGCATTAAACAAATTTTATCTTTGTGTAAATTACTATTCAATATCGCACCGAAATGATCGATATCGCGATATCGAATGCAGCGATATTTTTGACTATTGCAATATTGGAAATTTGATATTGAATTTTCCCATCGAAATTATGGATTTTCCATAGAAACAAACAGATTGAAAAGTTTCAATCAAATTTTTGATGTTGGGAAAAATTCAATATCGCGATATAGAATTTTCGATATTGCATTAAACAAATTTTATCTTTGTGTAAATTACTATTCGATATCGCACCGAAATGATCGATATCGCGATATCAAATGCAGCGATATTTTTGACTTTATTAAACTTCTCCCTTAATGTGTAAAGTCATGTGAAGAGCTGCGTAAGTTTGCGACTGCCGTAACATGTTGAATTGGATGTGAATTCTCCACATCACGGAGTTGGCTGAAGAAGCAAAGTAAGGGGAAGTGGCGAATGGATGCAAATTCACGACTCTTCACGCTTTGATGAAAAACTCCTTCAATGTCTTATAGTGAGCGACAACTAAAACTGTTATCAAAATCAAATGTAATCCCATCTCTTGCCACTATTATATATGTTTGGTTGTATTGTCCTGAAGAATATCATTATTGGATGTACGTTTTTCAAGTAATTCTATCTATTATACTATATTTTGTACACGTCCATTTAGGAATAGACCTTTTTCCACGTGTTATAGCTCCGAGCCACTAAAACTTATAAAGGACCTAAACTGTGAAATATTTCTTTTTCATTCATCCTTAGCACGTGTAAATGAAATATCTATATATGAATAAATTACTACCTACAACAATAATAGTGGCTCAGAACTTTTATTTTCTTTTATAAAATTATATAATGGAATGCTTTTATTTTGTTATACATTTCCTTACTATTTATAATATTCAGAATAGAAAAGATATATAACTATATAACTAATTCATTAAATGGTTTATATAGCCTGTTGGAAGGTGGGTAGATTATCTTACCTCTTAATAGTAAATTGACACACACACATACAGTATATATACAGTATATATATATATGTAAACAGGTCGAAATAGCTGCAGGTTAGAATAAAATGTTTTTCTTTGTAAGACCCATAAGAAGTTGAGTTGAATTCTCTACTGAAATAGCCTCAAACACATTATGACTGAGAGCAAAGCATACCTGGTTCTAAGGATTCTATATCTAGAGATTGTTATCGAACAAAATACTCAGCTGTACCTGCATTGGTAGGATAGAAAATATGTTCTATGACATTTTACAAAATTAATCCTGCAATAAAGTACTAATGCCTGCAAAATTACTTATGGAAAATAATTCAGGAGGTCTCGGCAGTTGGAGATGAACAGAAAAGCAGTTACCCAGAGTCCTTTGTGTATTTCTGTCAAGTCGATCATCCGTATCTTTTTTTCGCTAAAATGATAAGCTGTGTTGAGGTACGATTTATATTATTTATGGCTCTGGGAATTCTGTCTTGAAAAGCTTTGGAAGATGTATGCCTGCTGCCTGAGGCGTATGAGGGATCAACTGAAATGATCTGACAGATGTGACAAGGCAGTGTATTGTGAGTTTTGAAATAAAAGATGGCGGTGTGAAAGTCCCAAGTATCCATATGGTGACCTATCACCTGGCTATGGTGGTACATTTATCGCAGCAACTGTGCAAATTGTACAATTACTTTACAGTCCACTTATTGGCAATAGAGGTTACTTTCAGTTAAACATGTTAAACAGCCAGTGGATCAGCTAAAGTAAACTTCTATCTTCCACAGCCACTACAGAAAGAGCAAATTAACAGTGGAATTCATTAACAGGGGAATGCTTAAAAGAGGTCTAGTAATCCATAGCAACCAATCAGCTGTTAGCATTCAATGGTACAGGGAATGATTGCCTCTGTTGATGAATTCCTTAAGTCTTAATTAAGCAAGTTATGTGTCCATTATCTCAGTAGAATACCTTCTTGCCTGTACTTAGTATTGTCTTGAACCTGATGAAGGAAGGAGAATAAACCCTCCAAAAGCTTGTTTATTTAAAAAGACTATATATAAAATACTTACTATGTAAGGGAGGCCTATTTCTTGAGTATCTGAGAGAGGCTGTGGGAATATTTGACATGTGATCATGGATGCATGTGATCACTAAGGCCCTAATTCACCATTGTGCGAAGTGAGCTGCAAAGCGTTCGGCTCACTTCGCACATGGTATTATGCGCCCGCTGATGTCCTGCACGCCGACATCAGCGTGCGCATTAAAGGGATTCCCCTCCCGGCGAGGAGACTCGAGTGCTCTCGCCGGGAGGGGAATCCCTTTAAAGCGCATGCTGATGTCCGCGCACAGGACATAAGCATGCACATAACACCATTGGCGAAGTGAGCCGAACGCTTCGCGGCTCACTTCACACAATGGCAAATTAGGGCCTAAGTGGAGTTAGAATAGCATTACTCTGATATATTCAGTTTCCCATTGTTTGTGTATCAAACCCCCATTTCTCTGTAGGTTGAAACCTGGGATGCTGTGTTTCTGTCTTTGAGGTTTCCATTCCCAGCAATAGAGCCAGACTGCAAAAAAAAACCCCCAAAAACAAATAACATCTTTGTAAATACACAAAAATGGCGATATCAATATATTATGCACGTATGTATAATTTTATTTATAAAGCACCACAAATGAACGCAGCGCTGTACAATTCCGCAATACAAGTACAAAACAGACATGGGAAAATGCATTACACAATACGAGTAAAATATCACAAGGACACATCATTACGTCGCAGTTGACACAAGAGGTTGGTGGTCCCTGCCCCGTGGAGCTTACAATCTAAGCATCGTTTCTGAATTACTGCAATTCCGTAAGCAGTATCTAGTGGAAACACTTTTATTATACTTTTATAACTCGCCCTCCCATTGTGTAGGTAGAAACATCACACTGATTGCAATGCTATATTCAGTTATAAAGCAGCTCTCTCTCTCTTACTAATTTATGAAATGCAAGATCTAAATCTATATTTATAAAAAAAATAACAAGATCCAGTAAATGTCACAAGGCAGATATGTACAGAAGCCTGCAGAATGTAAAATCTCAAAATGCTGGTTAAAATCTAACTTCCCAGCAGAACACACATGTCTTTCTTCATACACAACAGATAAAGGCACCAAGAAAAAAAACTACAATTCCCATCAGGCTGTTCAGTTTAGACAGGAAGTCGATTATTCCAGGAAGTAAATTGAAACTGTTGTAGCTGCTGGGGCATGGGTATGAAGGGCAGTTTGATCTATAGATACCTGTCCCTCCGGGGTAATACATTGCTGACTTCACATGGTGACAGGGGGACTACTCAGAGGGCTTGTAGGAAAGGTAAGGAATTAAATCATGCATGGGATAAAGTTTGTGACATTGCTATGCCTGGGGTCCTGTGTCTGCTGTTTGAATGAGATGGGGATTTAATTCAGAGCTCTGTCTGCTGTTAGAATAAGCCAGGGGGTTTAATTCAGTGTAATATGATCCTCTGGACTGTGGCATGAGCAGGGGGTTTACTGTGTGTGCTTGATGTATGTCATTTTAAGTGTGTTGGTTTAAAGAGCTACTGACAACAGATTGAGCCCCACAGCAGTCATAGAGCTAACAGCGCTGGGCTCCAGCAGTGGATAACCAGAATATGCATGGATTAGCCTGGGTCTGGTCTCTGTGACTTGAAAGGAGAACTAATGCTTGTTTGTATTAGGGGGTGATTATTAAGGGGTAGGGGGAAATGTTTACCCAGAGGGGTCTGAGGCTCCAGCGCCGTCTCCTGCTTTCAATGCAAAGCCGATCTATTCTGCCATGAGAAGCGCTGCGATCCTCTTCAGTTCTCCATTCCTGTTGGATTTTTGGAGAGTTGAGCAAGCGCAGTAGCAGTTTTGCATTAGAATTCTGCTTCTGCGCGTGTACTCAACTTACTGGAAATCCAAGACGAAGCTGGAAATGAAGAGGATTGAAGTGGTGTCCAAAGATTGATAAAGGGGAGGACACCCCAAAACATTGTAGTGTTATTTCACTTGATTACCCAATAAAAGGGTGGCAGCACAGCTGCGTTTGCGAGTTTTCTTCATTTTCATGAATGCGGAAGAGATCGGCTTTTTATAGAAAGCACAAGGCAGCGCTGAAGCATAAAACAAAAGTAAATATTTAAAGTAAACCAAAAGTTGAAAAGTTTTATAGTTTAAAAGTAAATAATGATCGACATTATAGCTCCTCCAATCAGATCCTTTTAAATGACAATCTAGCAATTAGAGGAGCTATAATGTCAGTCATCTTCATCCAACCCAGGACCCTAGCTTAGCTTTCAGTACATTTTCTGAATTTTAGTGTCAGGATCAATAGCCAGCAAAGAGGGTAGTTTGGAGAGAGACAGTAAGTATATAAAAAAATGTATATAAAACAAATTTAATGAATAAAATCTAATTAAAATAATCAAATATAATAAATATATATATGTAGAAAATACAGGACGACTTATACTTTGTAGCACCAATGTTTTTCCCCCCCCCCCCCTTCCCACCAAAAGAACGCTGGGGCTTATTCATCAAAGTGATAATTTGTCTGTCAAAGTGGAAATTGATTGCAAATTCGCCACATCTCAGAGTCTGATGAATACGCAGAGATCAGGAAATGGCTAATGGATGCAAAATTTTACCTTTACGCAACTGTTCATGAATAAGCCCCCAATAAACAGACTTTCATCAATAAGCCCCCAATGTACCTGTCTTTCCAATTCATTCACTTCTGCATCTCCAGTACCTCATGAAAATCCCCCCGTTCCTTCTTTAATCTCATACAAATTCTTTATTTCCAACTTTTACCCTTTAATCTCTATCATTCTTTCACCGCTTTATCTTGTCTCTTTACATGATAAACATTTCTTTTTTTTTTTTTTCTTTTTTTTTTTCTTTATCCACAGTCTTTCCCAGTTTTGCAGATTATTGCGTATAATGTGGGGGAAATTTCCGGTGTAATGAATTCACATGAGGAGTATATCTTAGTGTAACAGATAGCAAACAAACAAGTGATTGTTTCTGTCTGTGCACAGAAGGAGAATGGAACCTGTGACCTTTCCTAGACACAACCACATTTTACTGAGAAATGTTTGCTCTCATCCTTAGAATCTAAGATCTTTGATATCCTGTCCCACTTGGGTGTCATTTGATAACTAAAGGCTTCAGTGTCTGTTTGGTATTCTACAAAGCAGCCGAAAATGTGGGCGCTGAAATAATGCACGTCACAGCATCCACAAGAGGAATCGTAGAATAATTAATGCAGACTTAGAGAGAATCAAAAATTAAACACTGAGGTCAGCAAGTCTAAGCAAATACCAGACTTCACTGGATTATTCATTGATTTTTTTTTTTCTTTCTGAACTGCCGACATTATTAGTCAAGGTCATATATTTGGATTCTAAAGACTTAATTTCAAGAGAATGCAAACACAAATAGCGATTAGGAACTTCGATTGATCGCGTTACTGGGCCTTTACTTATCAGGCTGAGAAGTTGGTGAAAATGTTCATTTTACAGAAAAAAAAATGAAAACTTTCACTTGGGAAAAAGAAAACAACAAAAACTGCAATTTTTGTAGTAAATAATTTTAAATGTTTGTTTTTTTTTTAAAGAAATCATTAATTTAAAAATTGTGCTGGCAAGTCTGCTAAAATTGGAGAAAACTAAATCCTTAGCAAACATTGATAAATAGGGCACTGGGTAAACATTTCTACTTAGTTTCCACTGTTTGAACAGCTTAAAGGTAGCCACATACTATATTAGCCGGTCGGTTAGTTCAGATGCTTCTAATTTAATTGGTTTGGCGATCAAAGGGTAACCATTCAAGTTAACATTCATTAAAAATATTTTTTTAAAAATGAAACGACTATTTACAATTTCTTAAAGCTATAAATGATATTATGTGGATGGGTGGAATTGATGGGAGAAGGGGGTATTGCAGAGTCTTTGGAATTTGGTGATTTGGGATACATTAAAAAGCTAATAGCAAAATCTAAGTTGGTTCAGGATTGAGAGGTATTTAAATCATACAAATAGAATGATCTATGGTCCCAAATAGTTACAAAACATTTTGTAAAGACACTTAATTACCTTTTGTGGCCTTTAATTGTAAGTCTCTTTACAGGCTTTCTGACCTCAGTAGCGTCCGCTAGTTATGATGTAAGGAGAGTTGAGATAACTCCTTCGGAACAGCGGAAGTTAACCTTTGACACTCATGCCTTAGTGCGGGACCTGGAAACTCACGGTGAGTACGTTAAACTGAAATACATGTAGGAAAATGAAATGATAGGTATTTAATACTAAAGGTTAGTTTTTCAATACGTGTAATGTGAAAAGTGTTATATGGTGACTCCATCTAGTGGAGTAGATAATGTATTGCAGTCAGAAATTGTATCTGTATGTGTAATTACTGGGTGGGATCCCAAGAATATTAACTACTGCTCTTTTGGAGGGAAAAGGGCCTTCGGGCTCCAGGTCTCCACCAGAAGGATGGGAGGTGCCTGTAAGCAGATTAAGTAAGCAGAACCCCTGTTAAAGATGACTTCAGAAAGTGATAGTTAGCTATAGATACAGTAGATACAGAAGGATAGCTTCCCCAACAAGGAGTGCAATGGGTATAGAATACCCAGGTGTCTTGCATGAAGCATCAGACACCTACAGCAGGGTCGTATAGTGACAGGGCCTCAGGGTGGCAGTTCGCTAAGTCTGGAGATTGTGGTACCCCTAGAATGAGAAGCACTCGGACTGGTTTCAACTGAGATGCTATTACAGAATATCTCTGAGCAGAGACAAGTAGAGTATAGGTGTTACCTTTTATTGGATAACCAAATAGATGGTAGTTAGCCAATAAAAGGTATCACCTATATTCTACTTGTCTCTGCTTATATCTATTGCTAACACGGTGCTACACTCTACTTGTCTCTGCT
>WMED01016846.1:0-13175 GCA_019650415.1 Pipa parva | reverse complement strand
TAGATAGATAGATAGATAGATAGATAGATAGATAGATAGATAGATAGATAGATAAAGCATGTTCCCTTTTAGGTTTCATAATTTGCAGGCAATCTAAACTATAAATGGGTCTAGGTTGGAGAAAGGGGCAGCTGTATTAAAGTCTTTAGGGGCTTATTCATCAAAGTTCAAACAGTCGCGTATATGCCCGTAATCACGTCTATTCGTGTCATGGACCTCTTCTCATCAATTTGCATGTGTGTGCACAGGTAATTCAGCTATTCAGCATGCGACGGAGTCTGTCGAAGGGGCGGATTCTGCAGTGTGTACTGCTCCAAATTCACCTGTTTGCCTTCGCCAGATCAGAGTGGCGAATTGAGGGTTTGATGGCAGGGCTCCAGTGTTGTGTAAGGTGGCCATTCATTCAAAATTAAATATGGTGACTGTGACTAAATTAGTCTACTATTAAACATGAACTAGGCACAAGATGACATATAAAAATATGTATTTTTCACTTATATACAGTTAGTGGGATCTGATGAGACTGACGTCACTGCCCTTCACTGGAGGAGTTCTCCTCACTTCACATGACTTCTCATCCAACTATAGTGCAACTGACTACGCCGCACTGCACATGCGATGGTGTCCGTCGCTGTCCGCTGCTTCATGAATAAGAGGAAGTGAATTTGCGACTGCCTAATGGTATTGATGCAAACAGATGCGGGGATACTACGCAAGGCGAATTCGGACTTTGATGAATAATCCCCAATTTATCTTTAAATGGGGAAATTGTGCCTGCTAAAATGTCATCTTGACTTATATGTTTCAGTCTTGCCTCATGGGTTTTTTTGCCTTCCTCTGGATCAACATTGCAGGAAAATAGGCTGAACTGGATGGACTTGTGTCTTTTTTCAGCCTTATAAACTATGTTACTATGTTACTATGTAGTAATAGATTTAAAAAAATATTGTCTGAAACAATAGGGGACACAAAGAAGAGGTATGGAATTAACAAACAGCTGACAATCTATGAAAACATGTAAGTTACAATAAATAGATGTAATTTTCTATCCAAAGGGCTTTTCATGACAAAAATGATTAATGCTTTCAGAAAAGACTGGTTGTGTTTAAATTATATGGCACATTGGCAACAACTTTATAAAAATCTTTATCATCTTGCTTTAGATATCTATATTATTTTCTCCTTTGAGCACCATATAGCCTGTCTGTTTAGAGGGCTTTATCTTCACTTTTTTTATTCATGTATCCATTGATTATACACTTAGGTGTCCATATTGTTTTGCACTTTTTCTCCTTTTATAGGTTGTTTCGTTTGCTTTAGATAAGCCATATACTGACTGTAGATAACGAGTTTAACTCTGTAATATAGTCACATAGTTTATACAGCTGGAAAAAGACACAAGTCCATCCAGTTTAACCTATTTTCTTGCAACGTTGATCCAGAGGAAGGGAAAAAACCCATGAGGCATAACCTTATATTTCTAAGGGCGAAATTTATAAAGGGCAAAATTTAAATTCTGATCGCATGTGCGGAAATTTTTCCACACGATCGTAATTTTTTTCCGAATGTGCGGAATTTTTACCGCACGAACGGAAATCGATCGAAATTTCGCACGTGCGATCGGAAATCGATCGAAATTCATCCATTAGAACAGTGTATATAATAAATTTTCTGAGATTTTTGGAGATAGTCAACATAATAAACTTTGATAATTGCATACAGTTTTCGTTTGAAAATTGATAACAATCTCTGTATCACAATTTTAATTTTTGAATAAGTTTTCATGTTTTCTAATGAATAAAAAGTTATCTTAATGGTAAAAAAGGGTAACGAAGAATTCTAACTTTAATGAACCAAGTAGTGTTAGTATGAATTTTGTGGATGAGTAAAAGAGCTAATTATTTTGATTTGTGTGACAAGTATCTAAGTTAATGCTCCAGGGTAGCCATAGTAATTCATCATATTCCAGGTCTTGTATTTTTGCTTTAATTAATTCCATTGCCCTGACTCATTTTATTTTAGGTATGAGGGCAGAGGCATCTCGGAGGTCCTGTTTTTTTCCAATTAGCTTGCTACAGTATGTAGTAACGGAAAATGTTGGGAGCTCCTAAGCCTCCTATTGAGTTTGGTTTGGTGAGTATGGAAGCTTTTATGTGGGTTTTTTTGCCTTGCCAGGTGAACAAGTTTATAGCTTTTTGAAGCAATTGGGCTGTTTTTTTTCTGGAAATTGTGTGGGTTGTGTGGAGAAATAGTATAACAGATGAGGTTGTAGTGTCATTTTTATTGCTGCTCTATGGCCAGACCACAAGAGGTTGTAATTGTTCCACTGATTTAGGTCTTTTTTGAGTCACTGGTTAAAATGTAATAAAAGCGATAGCATCGATATTGTGATATCGATACTACCGATATCGCAAAATCGAATTTTGGCCGAAACCATTGATTTCAATGGCAGAACGGCTGAAATATCGTTATTGGTAAAATTCCAATATAGCGATATCGATATCTGTAATTTACCAATTTTAATAAATTTCGTGTGTATTAAAGGTGTGTAGTTTCTTTCATATAATGTTTGAGAAGTGTGTCTACTGTAGTTATATTATATCTACATTTTGAAAGCATAGTCAATAAGCGCTAATTTGCATTTTTTAGAGTTATTCTGCCCATTTACATTGTGTGATATGATCTTTAGATCAAAAGACTTGGTCATTGTTGATTTCCCTGTTTTTTCTTTTTTCCCTATTTCGTTTCTTCCTTACTCTTTGTTTGTTTATCTGTGGTTGCTGTATGGTATATGAGTATTAGAGGAAATGTTGTTACTTGTACTGTCACACAAATTTATGTTTTTGTATAGTGGGGTATTAGGTAGTATTTCTCACTTACTGGATTGTAATAATTTATATCCACCTGAGAAATATAGTCAAAGGGGAGTTTTGTGTTGCAGGAACCGGGGTGGGGTGGATTTCTGCTACTCTCAGTTGCTTTCTAATTATTAGGCTGTTTGAATAGTGTTATGGAACCATGAAGATAAGAAGAAGGGAAGAAGAAACTATAACAATAAGAATACATTCTTATATTGTTTGTTTAGCATGTCAACTTCAAGTAACATCTATAAATGTAAACATTAATATTGATTCTATGTATGTGAGTTCCTGAATGTATATTTCTGATTGCATAGAGCTTTTGCTTCTTTCATAGAGAGAGCAGAGAAAAAAAAAGGTTTTACCCTATATATAGAGACTTTAGCACATCATCAACATTTTTAGGAGCAACAATTAAGATTTCAACATTTAGGGGGATTATTCATTAAAGTCCGAATTGTTGCGTATAGGTGTGAATTTGCCAGATAAACACAGTTGCAATAGACTGCTACTGTCACAGTCGAGTCTTTATAATGAGAATATTGTCGCAGTCGCAACTTTATTATGGGAAAATTGTCACAATCTTAAATGTAAAAATTTGTTGGGACTTTACAATGGGGAAATTGTTGCAGATTTGCTATGGGAATTCGCTGTTTGAAAATTCGACAGTCGAATTTGCACCTTAGTGAATAACCCCCTTTAGTCTCATGTACATATGCCTTATACATCCAATGTCTATAAACTTATGGATTAAGTAGTATAACAAAGAAATCGTTTAACTTAACTGTTTTCTGTTTGAATTTTCGTTATTTCTTGTAGTTAACGTTCATACAGAATGTCCTTATTTAAACACGTTACTTTAATATCCAGCTATTGTAAACATGTAAATGGGTGCTTTATCTCATACTGAGTTCCTGGATTTAGGCATCTTCAGTTTTTGTCTGGTATATTAGTGATTTCAGTATAGAACGGTAGCTAGTAGTCATTGTATTGATTGTTTTTGTTCGGTGTATGGTTCCCCTTTTAATTTTTAATGTTGAGGTTACCAGTTCATTTTTGCCTTTTTTCTGAAGATCTTTCAGAGAGCAGAAAAGTAGCTGGTGTCGGAAGTCTCTTGAGTCAGGATGCTGTCACGAGAGAACATATGACATACCAACGGAAAACATATAACATAAAGAGAGAGGAAAAAAAAAGAGGGGGGTTCTTCATTCTTTCATGGGATAAAGTGCTTGCAAAATTTTTAATTCAGGGTCTTTTCTTTTGAGTTAAGAAAGTCTTAATTTGTTTCAAATTCCTGAATCATCAATATTGCTTCGGTGCAGTCTGTTGCATCTCTAATTGTATAGGTTGTGTTTTGGTGGGTAAATATCAACTTAAATGGGAATCCCCATCTGTAAATATTGATTTTTTCTCTGAGGGCTCCAGTCAACGGTTTGAGATCTCTTCCGCACTGTAGTGTTAGGGATGAAATGTCTTGAAAAATTAGAGATTGGATGCCATCAATGATTATAGTTTGTTTTCATACCTCTTTGATGATTTTATCTTTTGTGTAATAAGAGTGCATCCGCACTATTACATCTCTTGGTGGGGCATGAGGATTTTAGTTGGAGCTGAAGGTCCTGTATTTGTGTAGTTATAACTTCATTGGCAGTTTTTATATTGGCTATTTCAGCTGATAACTGTTGAGTTTTGTTATCAATTGACTTGATTTCAGAAGCTAGTTTAGAAATTGAGCAGCGTAATTTTTGCTTGTATTTTGGCTTTGAAGCCTATAAGCAGCATTTTGAGGTCTTGAAAGTCCTTTTTGGTGCAGGTATTTGATGCTAGCTCCTGGTTAGATGTTTCTTCTTGTGTTGTGTTAGTTTTTATTTGTCTGCTAGTGGAGGTTTGTTTTTTACAGAAATCTGCTGTGTTGTTGCTCTGGGAGGTTTGCTTCTGTTTCCCCCCCTGTCATTTTTGATTGTATTATTTGTTTAAAGGGGTAAGATCAAATGTATGTATTTATAATTTTATTTATAAAGCGCCACAAATTTATATAGCGCTGTACAATTCAGCAATACAAATACAATAGAGACATGGGAAAAGTGCATTAAACAATACAAGTAAAATAACACAAGGATACATCACTTTAAGTGCTAGGTTGCGGTTGACACAACCCCTGCCCCGTAGAGCTTGCAATCTAAGTGGGAGGAAGACTTAAATACACAGATAGAAGGACAATAAGAGCTGTAGAATGTGTTGAGACATAGCTCAATAAATACAAATAAATAAGTCGATAAATAGAGATATTAACCATGAATAAATAAAGATGAAAGAAAATATATACATAAAATCAATGATAAGAATCAGCGCTAGTGCTACGAAAGATAGGACTTCAATTTGGTTTTGAATGTGGAGAGGGAATGTTCCTGGAAAAGACAAAGGGGTAAAGAATTCAAGAGGTGGGGGGCAGAGAGAGAAAAGGGTTTAAGAGGAGAAAGAGCAGTATTAGTCAGTGGCACACAAAGCTGGTTACTTTGAGAGGAGCATAGTTGACGTCGAGCAACATACAGACATACGAGTGAGGAAATGTAGGGTGGGGCAACAGAGTGAAGTGCCTTAAATGTCAAAAGGAGAACACTGTAAATTATTCTTTTACTTATGGGAAGCCAGGGAGCAGAGAGTGATTGGGAGAAGGGCTGTCCCCTCTGCGGAAAGAGAATTCTGGCAGCAGAGTTTAGAATAGACTGGAGTGGGGAGAGGTAGGAAACTGGAAGGCCAGATAGAATAACACTGCAGTAGTCCAAGCGGGACAGAACAAGAGTATGCATGAGGGTATTAGCAGTGGAGTGAGAGAGAAAAGGGCGGATCTTGGCAATGTTGCAAAGAAAAAATTGACAAGATTTAGCAGTGGAAGAGATGTGTTTAGAGAAGGAAAAAGCAGAGTCAAAAGTCACTCCAAGACAATGAGCAGATGTTACAGGGTTGATAATCGCACCATCCACTTGAATGGAAAAGGTCAGAACAGGTCCAGGTTTGGGTGGGAAGATAATCAATTCCGTTTTAGCGAGATTTAATTTGAGCTGGCGCTTGGCCATTCACGAGGAGATTGGAAATTTGAGACTGTAATTCAGGTGTTAGCCCAGGAGCGAATAAATAAATTTGGGTATCACCGGCATACAAGTGATATTGGAGACCAAATGAATTGATGATATCACCCAAGGAAAGAGTGTAGATGGAGAAAAAGAGGGGCCAAGGACCAAGCCTTGGGGCACCCCCACCTTAAGCCGGACAGGAGAAGAGGCATCAGTAGCATGGAAGACAAAAAAGGAATGATCAGAAAGATAGGAAGCCTGCCATGAATCAGCTCGATCACGGACCCCAAAATTTGAATAAGAAGGGAGTGGTTGACAGTGTCAAATGGATAGGTCAAGATTCAAGAAGAATTAGAACAGAAAATTGACCCTTTGCTTTGGCAACCTGGAGATCGTTTACAAAGAGCGGTCTCCGTAGAGAACCCTGGCCTAAAACCAGACTGCAGTGGGTCGAGGAGATGGTGTGCATGCAGATAGTTAGTAAGGCAGGTACATGAAAAACGTTCTAGATAGTTAGCAAGGCACGCAGGATCCAGCATAGCTTTTTTTTATTCTCTCCTTTTAATAGACACTGCTTCCCAGTTAACTGCAATTTCAAAGCTTCCTTTAAATTATAGGATGTTAATAGCAGTGGAAAGAGGCATTCCTTGTGTCTACCTATATATTTAATCTTACCCCCTCTTTCCCCTCCACCTTCCCTCCTCCTCCTCTTCTCCCTTATTTTCCTGTGTTTTATTTGTCTGGTATGCTTAGGTACTTTGAGATGTCAAGAAGTACCTTGATCCTGTGTGTTTCTGAGCTGTTCAACCTCCTGGATCAGCTGCTCTATTGGCAGAGTGTCACTGGCATTAGTGTCTACTCTATTTTTATATGCCTCCTCGGCAGGTGACACTCTCTTCTGTGCTGCTGCTTTTTGCATTTGTGGCTCTTCACCTCTGCTGTACCTACAGTTGCGCTGAAGGCCTCAATCATGGTTTCTGCCTGGTGGTTTGTGCCATTCCATTTGGGCCTTGTCAAGTGGAGTTGCGGCTGTTGTATTTCTTTGGATGTGCCTCAGGGTTCCGGTGTTCGGGTGGGCAGCAGGTCTCTCCAGTGTGTTTGGATGATTCTTATGCACTAATATTGTGCTATTTCTTTGTGTTTAGCATATTTTTTTATGTTATTTATTTGAGAGTCTTGCAGAGCTATGCGGCCATTCCTCTAGGCACCCGGACCATGCTCTCCGAAATGTAGAACTTTTAAAACCAAAAATACATTTTTATATTAGTTAATTATTTCTGTATAATCAACTGTTGTTCATTCAGTTGATGGACCCACAATTATATTTTATTGAGATAGCTTGATTAATGTCATTATCTATGTATCTGGATGTGCTTTTCCAGAAGCAGATTTTAACAATGAAATATTTGACCTATAAAACCATCATTAAAAATTAATTTGTCTAAATTCCTGAGCAGTGAATAGCACCGTTATTGTACTAATTGATTTAATAGACCAGTACAGATGTGAATGATGGGATCATGAATTCATCTCATCATAACAATTTGTCTAATGTATTAAAAAAAGTCCATTGTGAGCTTCATAGACTAACCTAGATATAATAATGGGATTCAGGCAGGAACAGCACTGAACTACATGAGAATTTGGCTTAATCAAATGAAACTGTTAATGGTGTTTGTCATTGTTCACAAATCAGGAAGTGATAACATCAGCAAGTTCATGCAATATTATATTACCCACTTCATTCTGCTTACTGTATGTTATAACAATGCGCACGTATTCTATAACAATTTCTGAAAGTATCATTATTTGTTAGTTATATTATTAAGGGAATAACGAAAAGTCCCTAAAAAGACAGTGTAGAAGCGCAAACGATGAAAAATAAAGGAGGAAACCAGTAATGTGGCGCCACACACAATGTGAAACTCACACTCCTATCACCAAAAGGGGTAGAGCGATGTGGCGTGAAATGGTATATAACTCATTACACCTCCAAACTGTGGTTATGCTTAGCAGATATGACTGGTGAACTATGCATTCAGTAAACTGATGGACCAAAGACGATGTAATATAAAATGGTCTTATGATGTTTCCAATTATAAACTCCTCTCACAATATTCGATTGGTATTACACATATAGGAGATAGGGAAAAATGGAAAAATAGATGTGGTACCAACAAAAAATAAACTTTAATAATGAATAATAGGCACTCACATAAAAGAAAGATATGTAGTGCAGATATACCATAAACAAAAGTCCACTAGGGGATCCAGTGGTCTGGCTTGTAGTCCTCAACGCGTTTCACTGGTGAAAGCCCAGCTTCTTCAGGAGGTAGTTATTACAACTGTTCAATTAAGTAGTGAGAAAGTAAATGAGGATCATGATCCAGCAATATAAGTAATCTGCAATGTCCCTCTTGTATATGTTATTAAGGGAGTTTGTTGGCAATCATTACCTCAAAATTGCTACTCATTATTCACTAAACCGCAGATTCTGTTATTGAAAATGCAAAAAACATGATTGATAGTTTCTGCGCAGTGCAGCGTAGTCAGACATTAGTGGGCACATAGTGATGTGTAGTGACATCAGCCTCACAATGTCCAACTAACTTTATTAAGTGAATATTACATCCCTTTCTCTGACACCAGGGGGTTTATTCACTAAAGTCCAAATTGTTGCATATAGGTGTGAATTCGCCAGATAAAGACAGTTGCAATAGGCTGCTACTGTCGCAGTCGCGTCTTTATAATGAGAATATTGTCGCAGTCGTGATTATTATGGGAAAATTGTCATAATCTTAACATTAAAAAATTGTCGCAACTTTACAATGGGGAAATTGTAGTAGATTTGCTATGGGGAAATTGTAGCGGATTTGCTATGGGAATCTGCTGTTTGCTAATTCGACAGTCGAATTCGCACCTTAGTGAATAACCCCCATCATATCTCAAGTTCATGTTAGTCATTTGCAGGCATCAATGTGACTTTTCAACACACCAGAAACCCTACCATCAACCCTCTACCAGAGAATTCACTGCAGTATGCCTTGCGAAATTTGCCGCTTCACCAGACTCTGACGCTTGCAGAACGGCCGAATTAAACATGCACAAGCACAAAAAGCAAAGTGGTGCGAAAACTTTGTAGGTCTGTGACCATTGTAAATTCAAAATTGGATGCAAATTCACCACATCATAGAGTTTGTTGAATATATGATAATGTGAAATGCCTTATGGATCTGAATTCAGACCTTTACCCAACTGTCCATACGTTCATAAATAAGCCCCTAAATTAGTTTACTAGTGCAGAAAGATGCTCGTCTTTTCTTTATAATAAGATAATCTCATGTTATATTATCTTTTACACTAAGATAGTGTAGAATATAAACAGTTGTGAATCATAAAAGCATCTACCTGAATTGAACACAGATAGACAATGCTATTTTTTTCTTACTAACGTGTCTGCCAAGTTATTTAACAGCTCCCAACTACTTTGTAAGTATATGCATACATACTACTCAGAGAAACAATGTTATACCTACACAATAACAAACAATGAAAGAAAGACAAACCAGATGACTTGATACTGTAGGTACAGATAGTTTGCAGAGGGTCAGATGACCATTTAGTTGCCTATCTATATGCTAATCAGTGTTATCAGTTTGAGTTCTCTTTTCAAATATTCAATAACCAGCTGGGAATCTGCCTGGTCTGCTGACTTTATTTTCTTTTGTCTCTGCAAGGTTGTTACATTAAAACGATTTGCCATTGGATAGCATATTCTGTATCTCTTTGACCTTTGTCAATGACCTCAAATTTGAAAGTACTGTATTGTGTAAATAGGTAATATACCCATATGTTCTTTTAACACTATGGGGGTTAGTGGCTAAAGTCTGAATTGTCACGGTCTTGGATTTGCTATGTGAATCCACTGCTTGAGAATTTGACAGTCGAATTTTCACTTTAGTCAATAACCCCCTATGTCCAATTATTGCCCTTTGTCCTTCAGAGGTGAGTGGAGATGGAATGGGTTGCATATCTCAGGGATTTTGTAAATATTGGGGAAATTCCTGCAGGTAATGTTATCCAAGATGAAACTTAATACTGACAGTGTCAGGCCTGGACGTATCTACTGTTAACTGTATAAACATTTCCCCTAATCCTGGTCCCTGTTGCATGCCCATTTGTATTTGCCCACACCTTTCCCTCCCATACCTCTTGTCCATCTAACCTAATACCAATTCCCACTCTCCTGACTTACTCCCTTCCCTTTTCCTGCTCTCTCCTTAATGCATGCTCTATAACTAACAAATCCATTTTAATTCACAATCTCTTTTTCTGCAACTCTCTTCACCTGTTAGCACTAACAGAAACCTGGCTCTCCCCTCATGATGCTGCTATTAAGGCTTCATTAACCCATGGAGACCTCTCTTTCTCCCATACTCCATGCTCTGTGGATCGTAGTGGTGCTGCAGCCTCCTCCTTGCCTCAAGCTGTCATTTTAAATGTAACCCTATCCCTGACTGCTTTGTTTTCTCTTCCTTTGAGGTTCATGTTCTCCAACTTTTCTCTCCCCTACCTTTACATGTTTCTTTTATATATAGACCGCACTCTGCTTCCTCACCTACCTCTATTCTATGTGACTTTGAATCCTGGTTAGCCCTTTTCCTTTCTAACGATAGCCTCACACTCATTATGAGGGACTTTAACTGTCACATTGATGATCCCTCTCTATCTTGGCTTTCTCATTTTCTCCACTTAACTTCCTCTTTTGACCTTCACCAGTGGACTAACTCTAGTATCCATAGTTCCATAATGATGGTCACTTTCTAGATCTGGCTTTTACCAAAAATGCTTCTCTCTCGACTCTTAATATCAACCCTTTCCCTCCCTCAGATCATCACCTTCTTAACTTCTCTATATAATACTCTCCTATTCCACCTCCTCCACCCTCTAAAATGTTTATTCACAATACGCATGCCATTGATCGTCAAGCCTTTGCTACTTCTCTGTCCTCCAGCCTATCCTCATCCCTGCCCATCTCTGATCCTGATGCACTGCCTACTTCCTATAACTCCATTTTATCTACTACTATTGATTAATTTGCCCCTCTGCAACCTAAACCAATTCGTATTAATAATACTCACCCCTGGTTGAATGCAGAAATGTGTTTTATTAGATTTAACCTACCAAAAGACAAAGTCCCATCAAAAGACTGAACTACCTCCCAGTACAAGCACAAAACCACAGGGAAGTCATTTTCAAAATCTTTCTGATTGCATTCAACAACTGGAGTTACAGCAGAGTAGTTCAGCCGTGAACAAGAACAGCATGACAGGTCATTTCCAGATCTGGGAAACCAAGTCAAGAGCACAATCTGAACTGTTACAATTAATTGGAAAGAAATGTCTAATTCACTGCAAGTTAAATGATGTTCTTGTTCATGCACTATGGGATACAGGTGCACAGGCTAGCATCATCAATGAAGGATGGAGAAAGGAAAACCTACTACAGACAACTATCAGACCAGTGGAAGAATTGCTAGATTCTGAAACCTTTAGTGCGGGAGCAGTAAATAAGACTAAGATAAGTAAGATAAGGAAACTTTGTAAGATTGAATATAGTAGTACTGAATCAGATGAACCATGACATTACTTTAAATCCAAAAACAGGACTGGGTCACCTGGACCCAGTTAGAACAGTGTACCCAGCAAATGTAAACCCCACTCAGATAACCTCTGTAAGTACAGAAATTCAAAAATTCTTAGCAGGAAACCATCCAGGAAAAGAAAATTGTTCAAATGAAGAACTTTGGGACCCACCATTTCCTTTAGGCAAAACATAGTAAAACAGATGTTAAGAGAGGAGTGTCAATCATTGGAAAAAAATGGAATGTGCACTGAGGAATCGTAGTCAATAGGTAGTGAGTACCTTGTTTCAGGAACATTTCTTAACGTTTAAAAGCGTTCGTTGATCTCCGAGTGCAGGAGACCAGGGAGCACGTACCAGTCTCGGCAAGCTGATGCGAAGCATCGCAAGGTGAGTTTGCACTTTCCTGAATTACCCCCTTAGTGTTTAGGGTGACAGATGCACTTTATGGGGTCTCTAATATTGCACTGTACGAATTCATTCAGCTGGATCTACTCTTCATCTTCGTTCAAGAGCGAGAAAGACTAATACTTTTTTATTGCTTCTAAGGAATCTTACTGCCAATTAGCCTTGATGTTTTATAAAATCTATTAGGTGAGCTGAGTAATTATTTACTTTTCCTAATTCTAAGGGGAACTGTGACAGTTACACAGTGTATTGCAATGGGGAAACCAAGGTGTCAGTCACTCAGTATATTCAGTCAAATTCAGAAATGGCCTTTTCCTAAAGTGACTAGTTCGCTGCTGATTACAAGATACTTCTGTACAAATCACAGTCATTTAACTGTCATATTGTGCAAGGAAAAGCTCTGTGCATTCAATCACATTCCTTCATGAGCCCTACAGGGACTTTGTTAGTAAATAATATGTTACTTTTTTTGATAATGACAGATTCCATGGCAACAGCAAAATATATATTCTTTTTAAGCATATTCTAGGTCACTAGTTCCCAATCTTCTGTTATCAAAAATATCCAACTCTATGCGTCAAACATTATGGAAATGACAGCAATTCACCAATAAAATGCAGCCTCCACAAAGCACCCAAAGCGAATACAGTAACTGACACTTTCTATCCATTTTCCCTCTTCAAGATTAATGCCTATGAAGGGTATACCTTTTCAGTTTAGCTCACAGAGCAGCAGAACTGTAAGAGAGCAGGATAAGGACATAAAGCATTCCCTCTAGTAGTCATAGGGTGGTCTTTATTTAGAGCGGGAACATGTGCAGCATTCCCTCTGGGAGTCACAGGGTGGTCTTTATTTAGAGCAGGAACACATGCAGCATTCCCTCTGGGAGTCACAGGGTGGTCTTTATTTAGAGTGGGAACATATGCAGCATTCCCTGTGGGAGTTACAGGGTAGCCTTGTTTTAGAGCATGAACACATGCAGCATTCTCTGTGGGAGTCACAGGGTGGCCATATTTTAGAGCATAAACACATGCAGCATTCCCTCTGGGAGTCACAAGGTGGTTTTATTTTAGAGCGGGAATATATGCAGCATTCTCTGTGGGAGTCACAGGGTGGCCTTGTTTTAGAGCACGAACACGCACTGCAGGCACCTTTAACAGCAGGGAAGGAAAGCAGCAAGAAGGGGGCAGCA
>WMED01016845.1:0-13175 GCA_019650415.1 Pipa parva | reverse complement strand
AGCACCGGTACACACAGGGGTAGGCAAGTGCCACACTGGCTGGAGCAGGGCAGCACCGGTTTCTACACTTGGTACCTTCATTCTACTTGTCCCCAGTGCAAGCTTCAAAACTTTTTTTTAAGGCTGCTTAGGGAATGCTGGGAAATGTAGTTCTGTGGATTCAGTATTGTTTGAATACACTGGAAGCTGCCGCAGAACCTCTCAGTTGCCCAATTTTTCATATGGTTTATGAATTGAGTGGCAGCTGTGACAGTCGCCTGCTCAAGTGATAAGAAATGTAGTGCCAGTGGCTGCTTTAGTCAGGTGGTGAGGGGTAAGTAAGGGGAATGGGGGGGTTCCCCTGATGGACAGCTTATGTTGTGGTCCTTATTGCTTGGTATTATCATGCTGTTATTTGTGGTCTGTTTTATTGTAGCATTTTTAAAAAATTATTATTATTTCTGGTTTTTGGTAAAGCAGGAATTTTATTTTAGAAGTTTTTTTTTGTTTTTCTGGAATCTGCATAGGATGTAACAGAAGAGATCTTATTAAAATAGGATACGTTTGATAAGTTGGACATAGGTTGGTATACAATAAAGGGGGTTATTCACGAAAGTCTGAATTGATGCATATACGTGTGAATTCGACAGCTACAGGCGTTCTCAATAGACTGGACTGTCGTGACTTTATAATGAGAATATTGTGGCAGTTGCAACTTTACTATGCAAAATTGTCGCAGTCGCGGTTTTGCCATGGGAATGCGCTACTTGAAAGTCAAGAAAAAGTCAAATTTGCACCTATTTTCAAGTCATGCAGCCTTCAGGTGGCCTGATTTGGTATATCATTTTGATAGACCTAATAAATAATGTTTTCCTTGACCCTTAGCTTTGTGATGGATGAAGACAGGAGAGAGTCTTTAACTTTTAGTTCCTCAGCTGTCCCTATACTATTACTGGATGTAGTTTAGGGACAGCTGGAGAACTGCTAGTTAAAGATCCACTTCTAAATATTTCTGCAGAGGGCACACTGAATCTGCATGTATTCCTAGGGCACTGCAGCAGCGTCTAGCTGTGACCTCAAGAAGAGTCAGTGTCATTTTTATTTTGTAAGCTCTTATTAGAATTGTTTATGCTCTGGTTTTATTTCTTTTGTGTATTATGCTATGTCATTGATTCCTCTAAGAAAAAGTCTCTCTGATTTATGAAGGCAGAATGGTTTTGCACTCCTTCAGTGCCAGATTTTGTTGTGATGAGTTATCTTTTTCTAATAACAAACACTAAACGAATGCTTGGATATAGATATGGAACTCTTCCTGCATGTGTAATTTAAATTCAGCCTTTAAAATATTGCATGCTCCAAATACATTTTACTTGTCTGTGTATTGTCATTTTTAAATACTACTTTTAATTATTATGAAATGTGAATAATTATTACGTTTATTTCAGAATTTAATGTTTGTGCAGCTTCATTTATTTTATTTAGCTTACATGTTAGTTACAATATATAACCATCTGGTAAAGTGGGAGTTAATGGGCAATTGTTTGTGTGTGTGTGTGTATATCTATTTATTCCTTTATTTGCAATTACAGTAGGCAAACCCTGGGGTCACACAGATTTTCTCCCTTCCTGTCAGCTGCTTTATTTGCCATTTTGCATCTCCATTTGTAGTACACAATGCATGCTCTGTTTCTCCTGTATTTCCCAGCAACAATTACCTGTCATTTTGTGATAAGTGGGCCCCTTATACGAGATTACTGAAAGGTTGCCTTTTCAAGGTGCGCTATTTATGGAACTCTTTCTTTATAGGTAAGTGTAGATTAATTATCATGCAATGGGCAAAGTCCAAAATCCTTCATTGTGTTACAAAGTCTTATGACAATAAGATGTTAACTCAATTTACTGGTTGGTGTTCTGGTTATGCATTACTCTTGTAAAATATCCAGTGTTTTGTTACAATACAAGGCAAAGCATAGGTGAATAGTTATAAAATCGCACAAGATAAATTCCATTCCTTTTGTTTAAGACAAATTCTTATTGTTTTTTTAGTATTGGATGTTTTAAGTAATTCTGTTAACATTAGTTCCTTAAAATATGGGAAAATAAAAACATATTTGGTTTTCTAGCCCATACAAAAATTGCTGCAGATTTTCTTGAATGTGGTGTTATATGTTAATTCATGATTGTTATAGTTTTATGGATTATATCAGTGGTCTTAGTTTTCATTTGTATCTTTTAATATATTTGTGGTCATTTACAGATATGTAATGGAAGGGCTGCATTGTTCAATAACCATGGAATATGTATACTTTACAAAATGTGTTAAGGATCACTGTAGTGTTTTGGAGAGATAATTGTTGTGTTCCAAAGACTCTTTCTCTACTGTCATTTTTGTATCCTCCTTTTAGATTGTCAGGCGTGACCCAGACTTGAATTCATGTTTTTATTAATAACATTTGCATTTTATAAAATTCTGACCTCTTTCATTAATAAGATGTGAATACATGTTGACCTTAGTGCTCTGTTGATACAATGTATCTGTTGCAGAGTCTGTGTTATTTGTTCTCTCCCAAGTGATTCCTGAGATTCCATTCTCAAATTTAGGGGGGCAGCTCAGGTTTTCTACCTTTAAGGCTTTTTGGGGGAATTTTACTTATGCCTAATAAGATATGTTATAATATTTCGGATTTTAAAATGGCATGCTAGTGTCAAGGTAAAGTGTTTTTTTCCACATTGCTAGACCTTTATCTCGTGCCATATGAAACAACTTGCTAAAGTTTAAGATGTGGGTCCACCAGACACAGTACATTGACAGCTTATGTACAAAATATAAATGGAATAGTTTACACCAAAAACGCAGAAAAATTAACAATATAGTATAGGTAGAGAATAAGGTGGAGCCATGCCCAATTTTCTGTTTTTTCCCCCTTTTTTATGTTATACCCTGATGTTTGTGGTTTCTTCTTTATACTAAATGGGTACATGTAAAGGAATGATATGAAAGGTTGTTAAGTATTTTGTAATCTGTTGTAAAAAAATATAATAAAGATGCTTGACCATGTTAAACAAACCAGTCAGTGGATATGTTTGCATCAGCAGGTCCAGCTGTGTGATGTGGATTGGTGCTGCAGGTTCTTGCAAAACAGTCACCCAGACAGACCAGCATTCATTGCTGTAATGTTGCAAAGAAATTCTAAAAATTGAGTTGCCTTGTTTTTAGTGGTATTCGGAAGTATTACATCTTTATATATTTTAAATCAGGACGTTGGCCTTAGCTAAATTGCATTCTTATTTACAGACAATTGTTATTTGTTAACTAATATAGCAAATATAATTGTTGTCATTGAAGTAATAGATTATAACTTATTCATGACTTGGTCCTATCGAAGTGAAAGTATTTTATTGTAATTGTACCACATTTCTAGGAAAGATTCAGATTCTTTTTGTTTTTCCCAGGCTAAAACTGCTCCCTTTTGTATAAAATTCATATTAGGTGTTTTGTAGTCACCATGCCTTTTTTAAAAGGAGATAATTTTGTTTGGAGAAATTGCTATGTGTTAGAAAGCACTAGTAAATAAAATTTTTAGGACAAAATTTGTCATGCACGATCTCTATACCATGGCAAACCATAAAGATGGCAATCCTAGGCTGGTGCCTGAGTTAAAGGGATATTAATTACCCAAGGTGAGATGATACAGTTTGAGTTATTTTAGAAGTCGCAGCAGCCATTAGTCTACACTACACATTTTTTTCAAGATGGTTAAAACTTGTGAAAATGTGTGCAATTGTCCTGAATAGGTGATAGTGTGACAGTTTTGTATTTTGGGAGGTAGACCACAAAAAAAGTATGCTTGTGTGTGTTTTTGTCAGTTTTTCACCTGCAACAAAATACAAACTTTATCTATTAAGAGAAATACCATGTGTTTTTTTACTGTTTACCTGCATACTGTAATGGCACAACAAAATGCCTAGTGTTGCCTTGCCTTTTTCAAGACAACATACAGAAGCCAGTCAGAGACTCTCCACCACTTCTAGTATGTTTGTCTATATAATTTTCAGTTTGTGTGCAGGTGAGGCACATGTAGTTTTTATAACTAGGCAATCTAGGTGTAGCCCTGTTGGGGATTTGTTGATGCCTCTTTTGTGTTTACACAACTTGTGTAGTTTATAATGTGTATACATACACTGTATAGTCTTTTTCTTATTATTACTAATCTTAAGTTTATTTATCCCTTTCATACAAAAGTCATTCCATTCCTCTCTTACAAGTTTGATTTACTGTAGATTAAAGTACTAAAGTCTCCCAATAAATCACTTTTGTTCATTTAGCCCACATGTCAGCAACACAATAAACCCACAATCTTTCCCTTCTAGTACTGCTTCCCCACAGTCTTTCCCTTCTACTGCTGCTTTTTCTTCTTCATGCATTATTTCACAAGTACATAACAGACTTTTTGTAGCATTTCAGTTGCACCCCTGAGAAAGCTGTTATCCTCAATGACTTTTTACAGAGCATGTGTAAAAGCCAACACTGATTGTATGCCTCAATGATATTTACAGTGTAAATTGTGACATTCCCCAGTCAGATTGTTCTTTAGTTTTTGACTGTGCTGGATATACACACATACTGTTACCAAAGTGGTTTCACATGATTCTATAAGGCTCATGGGGCCACTTGTCATATATCATGATTTTTTATGGTGCTTAAATGTTGCTTTTTCTGCAGTGTTACAGAAGATATAGGGGAACTAAAAGAATAAATGTCACAGTAAGCAAAAAAAAAAGGTTTAAGCCACAGTAAAAATTTTTTCTTGATCAGATGATCATACTGGCCTCTACAAGGAGAATTCAATTTTTGACTTATATCTTTCAAATGTTTGTATCAGATGTGTCACTCGTCTTTTTTATTGTTGGGTAAGATGGATACCATTGTTTTGGAGAGCCAATATATTTTTGGTGTTAATTTATCTACTGCATGCAAGCATGTTATTGTCTTAGCTACATTTTAAACGCATCATTAGATATATATTCTTATTCAGTAGTAAACTTGACACTTAGCAGGATGCTCAGTGATGCCAAACTACTTGTCAGTTTACATTTTATTTAATCATTTCAAAGGGAATTGTTGATACCCTCAAATGCAGAAGCAGACAGTAAATATTTTTAGGCATGACCATATTGCTTTAAAATGTTAATCTGCTGTAGGGAAACATTTGGTACATCCATGTACAGAATTGAAATATTTTATATTTTGTGCTACAAATCTGTTAGTGTTCAGTGTTAAATTAAGAGCAGGACGCATGTTAATTTTCTAGCCACTATCAATCACTTATGAGATGTGTCTTTGAAAAAGGGTAAATTGTGCATAGGCTTGAAGGCTCAGCTGTATAAACCTTCCCCTGTAATTCTGTTTTGCCTTTGAGTAACAGCCTATTTTCTTGCAAGACATGGATGAATGACTTGTTTTAGAAATCCTGAAACATCCAAAGATAGTCCTGGCTAGGATTGATAGCTGGGTTATAACAGAAGGTTTCTCTTTGCTGGTTATGATACAATTTGCCTTTTAAGTCATTATGGCTAATGTCTAATCAGTTAGCATTCCATTGAATGTATGGAGTTGTCTTTAGGTTATTTAACGGTTTTCCTTAAATTTATTACTTTGGCAGTGAGGTTGTTATTAAATTGCTGCTTACAGCAGCTGGTGCCTGCAACACTAATAGCACTACGCTGTAAGATCCTATTGGACTCTGACATGGTTTTTTACTTATGCAGCAGCACTTTAAAGTTTTAAAAGTAGCAGTTCTTTTTATCTCTAAACTAGCAGACAAGAATCTTGAACTTTTCATTTCTACAACCCTGTGTGTTTGTTCTTACTACACCAGCTCCTTGGCTATTAATGATCTGATCTGAGAAATGTATTTGCTCATTCACGGTCAGTCGTACAGTAGCACTAGCAGGGTTGAAACAGTGAAGGTTTGGCTTTACCTTTAAATTGAAATGCAAGTGATGTTATTCGCTACTTCACTTTAGCTTAAAGGACTAACCATTCTGGGATTGTTTACTGACCAGGGGCTGTACCCAGTTAGTTCAAGCTAAACTAAGGAAAGTAGCCAGTTATAGTGTTGTATGCCACTTCAGCCTTTTCATACTTAAAAAGGATAATATCACAAGACAAGAAAGATTTACCAGAAACTATTGTATACTGTTCTAGTAAAATGGAATAACACTGAAAAACAGTGTTTAATCTTGATTACAGAATCATTTGTTTTTGTGTAAGGCAAGATTCTTTTGTTTTCCTCAACACAGCAGCTTCTCACTTTATGGCTTTGATTAAAGAGAGGTGAGTTTATCAACATATTACTTGTGCAAAGCCAGAAAATTATAAATGTAAAGGTCAACTAAAGTCTCAGGTTGGTTGGCCTGCCTTTGTTTCACAATAAAAGTAAGAACTACAGCTCCACCATTGCAGGTGCTTAAGACTGCCCTTGTCTGCAGTGTCTTATAGCACAGCCTCTGAGTGCATATGTGTGAGCTGTACTGAGTGTGGTTTACAAAGCAGCATTGTGTTAGAGGATGAAGTGGAAGGTCCTAAGCCCCTGCTATCTGCAATGCTGGTGTTCATCATTTAGTGTTTAGCAAAACAATCTGGCTGCCATGATGGTAAGATTATTTAGTTAAGCACACGCTGGCATTTAGTGACTTTATCTCTCCTTTAAATGACAAAAAAATAGTACAGTGATATTAATAGATGTACTTTAAAAGAGAAATATTTGGGGATATTATCCCATCAATACACTGTACTGAGTGTAGACTGAGTACAGTGTAGAAAAAAAATGTGCTAAAAAAAAAAAAATCACAGTAAAAGCAAACCAAATGTGAACAAATTCTACAATTTTCTTGCTCCTTAGTTAAAGCTACATGCTGGCAGTGAGAAAGATTCCTTAATGGAAAAAGTGCAATAATCTGTAGTAAATAAGCAACAATTAACATTGATCTGTCCGTTCTAAATTGGTACGGCCCTTTTCCTGTGCTCTGATGGGCACATTTACAGAGAGCTGATTGGCTGGCAAGATGCTTTGCCCTCATCATCCCTTGAATTCAGTGGTAACACAAATGTTAATAGGTTTATTTCATGCCTGTAAACCATTTCACTGCCCATTACAGTTCATATGTGACAGGTTTTAGGTGATGAAAGTCGGGTTAGCAGTAATATCACATCTGTTTACTTTCTCTTGCTTTTTATATATTTTTCATGAGAACAGGCCTTTAACCAAACTTGTGCTGTGTTGTAGATTGTTTATGAACAGTTCAGGAAATTTAAGTATAAAGGAGTTTAGTGCCACACATTTGTTAATTTATTAACTTCACTGAGTAGTGGGTAAATGCCTGAAATATTTGGTCTATTTCCCAGTTTCAGTATTGGGATCCGAAACTGACCCTGAGGTTATTTAGAGTTGATAAGTTGAGCAGTACAGTCTTTTAACTGGTGAGAAGGTCTTTTCCCAGGAGATTAGAGTCATGAACCTGTACAGTTTCTGGGAATGAAACACAGCTTCTAGTAAAAGGGGCTGTGCAAAAGTCTTGCATTCAAAGCTGTTTTCTTTGTTTTACTGGAAGTGTTTTTTTGTGTGCAAATTGTAAAATGTATCAAAAATGTTATTTTTTTGATTCTTAACCTGTGTGTGTTAGTGCTAATGGGATGAGGAGGATTGGATAACTACAGTCACTGCATTTGCAAAAAGGGACTTTCCAGGGATATTTGTTTGTTTTTGCCCCCTACCCTGTTGCCTAGAAGGTTTGTGCACTTTAATAAATGATGCTCTCAAGAATGGATTGTGGCAGGCTATGGTACCATTTGCTACTGTCACAAAGAGTCTGTACCACAGTCCTAATATCAAATAGGATTGCTGTGTTGATTTCAATTAGCAAGCTTAAAAAAATACTGTATCTTTTATTAAAGTAAAAAACAGTAGTTTGATGCTCGAGTAAGTTTGAGTTTTGTACTTGTCAGAATCCACTGACCACTGGCTCCCTCTTACATCTTTCATCACTGCATAGTGTAAACGAACATATGCAAATTCTAGGCATGTGACTTATACAATCTGCCACGTTTTCCTGCCGGAAATGAAACAAGTTAAAGTAGCAATTAGGTTATTGATGCCTGTGATTGTTCTATTTAAATTGCTGCCACTCTGTATGTTAGAATTCTTGTATAGAGTACAGGAATTGTAGGATTAAATGTGCTACTAAAATGTTATTTTCATAGTTACCTTTCCCTTATCTTCAGAGTTATTAATATTCTGCCCTTAGCTACTCTTTGGCAAACCTTCCTGCAATGTAAAGTTTAAAGAAAATTTCAAATGTCCCAGTCTATTTTCTGGGGTAAAAACAAGTTGTCTGGTTTTCAAGCAGATGTTCTGCCTGCTGCTTGTTAAAGATACAGTGTTCGCTTATTTTGTGGAGTTAATTGTAGCAATTACAGCAGGGACATGCATGGAGCACTTGCCCACATTAATAGCAGGGAAACTAATAAAATTAAAAAAAATGAGGGAAAATGTTGTTTTGGGATAAATATTATTATACATATATTTGAAATAAAAACAGATTACCTACAGTTACCTTATAAATATCTATGCTGTTAAAGGAGGTTGTCTGTATTTGTGGGGGTTACTCACTAAGGTGCGAATTCGACTGTCAAATTCTCAAACAGCAGATTCCCATAGCAAATCCGCGACAATTTCCCCATTGTAAAGTCACGACATTTTTTAAAGTTAAGATTGTGACAATTTTCCCATAGCAAAGTCGCGACTGTGGCAATATTCTCATCATATAGACGCGACTGCGACAGTAGCAGCCTATTGCGACTGTCTTTATCTGGCGAATTCGCACCTATACGCAAGAATTCTTACTTTAGTGAATAACCCCCTGTGTCTCTTCCAGTCTATTCTTGAATTCAGGGTGTGTTTGCTAGGGTAATGGACTTTAACATCCAGAGATTCCTAACAAAAAGTTCAAAGTATACTATAAAATGAATGTCAAGGTGAAAAGCCCCTCTTAATTGATTGGCCTAAAAGCTGCAAATTAATTGTTACCTAATTAGTCTGGAAAGCTTGCATTTACCATCTGTTCAGTTATGTGGTTCCTATTTATGGTTTCCCATACTCTTTACAATCAGCACTTTTAGCCTGTCTTGCGTTTAAAAGAAGTGATACTGTGTGCCTGTGCTCTGCTTGCTTTTTCCTGTTTGTCATATGACTTGTATGTTGGTCGAGGTTTTAAAACTAATTTCACATAAAAAGACTTTAGGGGTTTTCAGAATTCTGTTTTTAGTAAGCCTGAATTTGCTTTGGACTGTTGTCACAAGGGAAGATTGACCCTTTCCCAAAATGTGACTGATGGCCATAGGACGAGACTCATGAGCTCTGGTCAGCCTACCCACATTTTCTCTCGCTCTCTGTATTAGTGGACTTGTTTGCTGTGCTTTAGTTTACCTTTCTGTTTCATCTCTTTGTATTTAAAAAAGAAGTAAGGCCCAACAAATATTTTGGATTTCATTAACTCCTGTGCCTGAGTATGTCATGGTTGGAATCAATAAAAGAGTTGAAAGCTATTGTACACAAATGTTACAACATGGATCAAACCCATAAACAAGCAAAGCATTAGGCCACATCCACTACACCCAGGAACAGAGCAGTCAATATATTATGTTACCATATGATGTTAAATATGACAAAGCATCGAATATTTATTTGCAATACAGCAGATTTACTTAAGTAAAACATAATTATTTCATTTAAGTTTAGAACATTTTTTTGTTAAAATATTGGAACTAAGCAATACAATGTTAAAAATGAGATAAATGTTTACTATTTGAGTTAAAATAATCCTTTATAAAATGAAAAATTGTCTTATTAAAAGCAACAAACTGTATATGAAGAAAGTAGAGCAAAATAAAGTGTTGCAATTTAACATTAATATGTCACAATAAATAAATGATTAAAAAAAAAAAGTTTCGTGACCAACCATCCCTTCTTAGCTACATGGTAATTGGTTCAGTTCCATATCACGGCTTTAGGAGTCTATATTAAAAATAGAGATTTATTATAAATTAGTAGTTTAGCATGTGCATACTGTAAATGATAGTACTCTTTAAAAGGCATGCCTAATGTAAGGCTGTAATTAATACCGTACTTGCCAAGATTCCTTGCTACTGCATTTTGTATGTGTTCCTCTTTAATTATGACTGCGCACTAATCTCCTGCGTTAAATATGTTTCACAAGCTGTCGTCCTCTTTAAAGGTAATGGATTTCTACAGCACAATATTTTACAAGTGTTTCAGTGATGTGGAATACTAATCTGTGTTTACCTGTTAACTATGAGATAGTTGCAGCTCTTTTTCTTGGAACCAAATATATATACAAAAATAAACAAGCAGTGCTCAGTAGTATCTACAGATCCAAAGGGGATGCCTGCTTTGGGTTATAAAGGTGTATGGCTGCAGATAAAACTGTATGTAAAATGTTTGTAAGGCCACATTTGCTCGATATGCTATGTTTAACATAAAATGCAGCATAAAGCGTTGGACAGTGCTGTGGCTCAGTGGTTAACACTGCTGCCTTGCAGCACTGGGTTCTGGATTCAGTTCCACTCTGGACTTCATCTGCATGGAGTTTGTATATTCTCTCGGCACGTGCGTGGGTTTTCCTACAGCCACTCCGGTTTCCTCCCACAATCCAAAGACGTTTTGTGTGTGTGACTGAATAGGGAAACTAGATTGTAAAATCCATGGTGCAGGGACTGAAGTGAATTGTGAATCTCTGTAAAGCACTGTGTAATATATCAGCACTGTATAAATGAATACATACATGAAGTATTTCTTTCTGGCTGCATACTTGTGCTAAATTCTTAAGGGGGAACTTCTCAAACTGTGTTGAAGATGTCACACATAGTGGGAAAAATTCTAGTGTGGTACTGGCCTTGAGATCCAGAGATCCTAAATAGTATGAGGCAAAACTTTTGTATATATTGTATACATCTTATAGATAAGTTTTATATTTCAAAAATTTCTACAGCACCTGGGGATCCTAACACAATCGAACAATTGCTATTTCCCTCTTCTAATGGAAAACCACCCATTGAAATAGGTGATGGAAAGTGCAGAGGACAGCAACTCATATATGGGAAATATTTAACGATAAACATTGTGGAATGTCATATTCCATTGCAGACCTGTAGCTTTATGGTCTGTGCTGCTGCAGGAATAGAACAACCTTGTTACATATCACAAGTAACAAAGAAATATCTACAAAAACTGACATGTCCAAGATAAGAATGAATTTACACGGTCATAATTCCTAAGGCAATTGGCAGAATTGTGACTGGTCATGTGGATTTTTTTCAATAAGGCAATAGTCCAATAGGAGTTTTCTTGCTGTGATACTGCATATGGAAAGATTTGTGACATGAAGCCAACAATTTTTGACCTATTCACTTAAATGGGGCACTTAAAATACCTCCGGTCATCTTGTGAACAAATGGTTTACTGCACAAATGTAGATCTGTGGGTGTTTTCTTGCTGTAAACCATGGAAAGATGCCAGTCACTTGCTTATGTTTGCCATTCAAGTGAATTGGTCACCAGTTTATATAGTTTTTATCGCATGCTGTCAAACTGACAAAAAATCCAAAAGTCTTCTCATTGCATTAAATTTGTAGTAATAGGTGTTCACTTTTAAGAGATTTAGTTTTTTACTTTAGTTCTCCGTTAAATGCTTATTAGTGGGATTCTCTGTGGAAAGATATGCTGTGCAGTTTCCATCTATTTTCTAATTTGCACCCAATAGTGAATATGTAATATACTGTATTTTTTGCTCCATAAAACGCACCGGACCATAAGACTCACCTAAGATTTTAAATTCTGAGCCAAATGGTGTGCTAAAATATTTAATGAAATATACCACCCCTCCCCTGCTTGCCCTCTCTCTGCTGCGCTAGTAGCGGCCGGATCCATGGAAAATAGAGCCGACGAGCCAAAGGTGCCAAGGAGCTCCATCGTGCTCAGTCTGGAGAAGTGCTGACAGGAGACAGCTCGCTGATACGCTGGAGGAAGGTCAGTACTACGAATTTGGAGCGAAAGCAGAGACAAGTAGAATATAGATGCCTTTTATTGGTTAACTGAATAGATGGTAAATGCAAACTTTCTACACTACTTATGTCTCTTCTTCAGGAATGGTATGGAGTGAAAAATACAGTATATGTAGATAATCTAATGGACTGTTAACCTGAAACCTATTTAAATGTAGGAAAAAGTTCTAATTGAAAAAAGTAATGTTCCAAAACAGTGGAAGACAGTCTAAATGCAGACTTTCTTAGAATGGTACTAGTTACAGTATACTAAATATTAATTACAATGCAGACAACCCTTTTAATGCTACTGATTAATAGGGTTTACAAATCTGCCACTAAAAATGTGCAGGTTTTCTCTCTCAAGGCTATTAAGCAGTTACTAACAGAAATCATTTATATTACATACGGTGAAAATAAAACTGTCAGCTTTGGCAGACCTTTGAGGCCCACTAGGTGCTTAGATGCAACGACTGAGGGAGGACGCTAGAGATTGCTGTTCCATAATTGCTGGAATGTGTAAAATGGATAAGTCTAATCAAGTGTAAATGATGTAATTATACCTTTTTCTTCAGAAGAACTTAATTTTATGTGGTGTTTTATCAAAATTAAATTTAAAAGGCTTGTCTACTTTGCCCATAAGAATTTATGTAAAATGTGGGTGCACAGCCACACTTGAACAACATGTTGCGAATAAGGCTCGAAAAACTGCTGTGTTAAACATAAATTCTTATGGGTAGTTTTTCTCAAAAAAGACATTTGTATAAAAATTTGCCAAAAAGTCACCAGGAGTAAAAATGCTTAAGATCCCACCTCCAGTTATCTAGTACCCATAACTTGTAATGTTCTTACACTGAAGGAAAGCAATTAAACAAGTTTTGAACTCTTTAATGGAATCAACCATAACAACTTCTTCAGGCAGTGTGTTCCATAACCTCACTGTTCTTACAGTAAAGAACCCCCTTCTATACTGGTTGAAGAAACTTTCTTTTTTTTTTTATACATAGAGGATGCCTTTATATTAGGGGTGTAACGATTCATTTTAACAACGATTCGATTCGTATCACGATTCACGG
>WMED01016844.1:0-13176 GCA_019650415.1 Pipa parva | reverse complement strand
CATGGGACCCAGGTTCTCTATATGCCATGGGGCCCAGGTTCTCCCTATGCCATGGGGTCCAGGTTGTCTGCATGCCATGGGGCCCAGGTTGTCTGAATGCCATGGGGCCCAGGTTGTCTCCATGCCATGGGGCCAAGGTTGTCTCAATGCCATGGGGCCCAGGTTGTCTGCATGCCATGGGGCCCAGGTTCTCTGTATGCCATGGGGCCCAGGTTGTCTGCAGCACTGCTGGAAATGAAGTAGTAAACTATTTACTTTTCTGGTTTTGGATACATTGTTTCTACTTTTGTTTACTTTGGTCGCTGTTTTTTTTTATTAACAATTTCACCCTTTCATAAATATGTCCTTTGATTTGTATCCCAATTTTCTTAAATCAGTAAGGTTCATCAATAAACATTCTTAATAGGAACCTTGTCTATGGTTCACTTTTGATTCACATTGATCTAGTCCCAATTCCTATTATAGCTTCATCCAAAGAAATTGAAACCTGCCAGTGTCAGATTTTCTGGGATTATTATTAATCTAAACAGTTAATTTCTAAAATGATGTATCTTTTACAGTAAACAGTAACCTGTCATCTTCCCAAGGTTTCTTAAATTATCCCAGAAATATTGTAGAACAGACACCGATGTGCTGTTTGGCAATTAGCACCTCTGTGATCACACAGGGGGAGCAGGTCAATTTAAAGCCATGCAGTTTAAGGCTGAGTTCAGTCACTGAAACACTAATGTGATCTGTGACATTATTTAACAACAGATTAAAAAGGTCGACTACTCCTAATGTTTTACTAAATTAACAAAGAAACAGACAGAGCTAAGTCAGTAGGTTTTCTGATTTGAAAGAAGAGTAAGTATATTGCAATCTTATAATTATGGCACTGCTCTGAAGAAGCTGTTCAACATACCTGAAATGAACTCTTGATGGAATCTCAGAGGAGATGAAAATACTGTTGAGATGAGTGTGGCAGAAGCCATATCTCATTGTCTGCAATATCCATTGATTGTTCTTGACGATAACCAGACTTGATGGAAAAGATTTATTCTTGCAGACATGCAATCTGTCTTATCCAACTGGGCCTCAGAAGAACTTTTGACTCTCCTAAAGGAAGTAGCACGTCTTATTTTCTGTTTAGAATGGGAATTTTTCTCTCTCTTTCCAAGTGGAATTTTTTTCAAATTTCTTTTCTTTTTTTCGTTTTCTTTTCATTTTCCACAGTACAAATGTTTTCACTTGTACATCAAACTATTACATAGCATATGTAACAGCTGGTACTTGTATATACATGTTAATCCTTACATAAAACCTATAATAAACAAAAGTTAACTCAATAAAATGTGTTGGTCTCGGTATATCTTTTAAATTCTCTTTCTTAGGGGATCTTTAATGTTGCAACAAAGTTTAGGGAATTTTTCTTGGATGGCCAAGCTCAAATTAAATCTCACTAAAACAGAATTGATTATATTTCCACCCAAATCTGGTCCTACTCCTACCTTTTCCATTCTAGTGGATGGTGCCATCATCGACCCCTTAACCTCTGTTTGTTGTCTTGGAGTGACTTTTAACTTTGCCCTTTCCTTCACTAAGCACATCTCTACCTCTGCTAAAACCTGTTGATTTTTCCTTTGCAACATTGCCAAGATCCACCCCTTTCTCTCTCAGACCTCCGCTAACACCCTCTTGCACGCTCTTGTCCTATCCTGCTTGGACTACTGCAATGTTCTTCTATCTGGCCTTCCAGTTTCCCAACTTTCTCTGCTCCAGCCTATCCTAAATCCTTCTGCCAGAATTCTCACCCTCTATACATCCGTACATCTGTTCTCCCAATCTCACCTTGTTCCTTGGCTTCCCGTAAGAAAAAGAATCATTTATAGTGTACTCCTTTTGACATTTAAGGTGCTTCACTCCATTGCCCCTTCCTACATTTCCTCACTCGCATGCCTGTACATTCCCCAATGTCACTCCTCCCAAAGCAACCAGCTTTGCATGCCACATACCAATACTGCCCTTTCTCGTCTAAAACTCTTTTCACTGTCTGCCCCCACCCCCCCCATCTGGAATTCTATACCCCTTTATCTTCTCCAGGAACATTCCCTCTGCATTTTTAAAACCAAACTAAAATCCTACCTTATGGAGATCTAGTACTTTTGTAAATATTGTTTTGTATCCTTATTTAACTATTTATGCTTAGTATTTATTTTTATTTATGTGTATATATATTTACTTTATTTATGTATTTACATACTAGTGTCCCAGTTGTTACAGCTCATGTTACCCTCCTATTTATGTACGTAACTCTTCCTCCCACTTATATGTAAGTCTTCCTCCCACTTAGATTGTAAGCTCTACGGGGCAGGGACCTCCATCCTCTTTTGTCAATCACAACCTGGCTTGCACTGTGTAATACACTTTTACCATGTCTATCTTATATTTGTATTGCTGAATTGTACAGTGCTGTGTAAATTTGTGGCACTTTATAAATAATATAAACATTTCTGTCTCTACACCAGGTATGACTCTATGATGGAGGTATCCTAGTATTAATCCTGTAATATTGTTTAAGCTTTATAAATAGTTACTCTTTCATATTCTACGTTCATTTTAAACATTTTAAAGATTTCAAGACGAGAGGGTGTCTTGGGCAACCTCCAGTTGTTTGCTATTAGTAGTTTGTTGACTAGAAATAGATGAATAGTTATAACTCTTATTGCCTTTGAAGTTTAAAGAGGAAAAATATGCAAGAGAGCTATTTCAGCTCTGGTTGGAATTCATTTTCCAGTTATTTCATAAATTAGTTATATTTTTCCATAGTATACATATCTTTGGGCATAACCAAAAAATATGTAGATTAACATATAGTAACATAAGATATATACAGTATAACACATTAGACTGGTTTGCTCTTAGTTCCTTTGTGTTTTTGGTATCCACAGATATACACAAACATACAGCCTACATAGCATCTGATATGTTTTCAATTTCCCTGAGGAAGTCTGAATAGGCGAAACGCGTAGGAAAGGAATATTTCTGATTAGCTCATGATTTTAATTTCTCATGTGAGTGAAATTTTGTTTGTTTATTAAAGGTGTAATAATTACTGCACTATTGTGACCTTTTTTAGGGGGATATTTAATCTTTTTAGGGGATCATACACAGAGTTCAGCTGGAACATGGAATCCACATACTGTAGGATGGAATTGTCTTTTTCTATACTGCAAAATGTGAGTGCATATTTCCAGTAATTCTCTGAAAGTGTTAAAAAAAATCTCTAAACTGTTAGTATTTGTATTTGTTGGATTAAGGTATTTTGTGGACTGGGAAATTTGCAGCAGTGACTGCACCCACATGGCAAGTGTTTCCACCCATTGTTTCTAATTAGTTTTCTATATCTACCCATATTTTCATTCTTTTTGGAGAATGGAGTAGTATTCTATGTGATAAAAGTGTTGTTTATATAATTCCAGTAGATTCAGCATTCTTATCCCTCCATACCTTGATGTGTTTTGGTTGGAAAGTGTGACTTAAGTTCTGTGAGAGCTCATAGGTATTAGATAGCTGTCTGTTTCCATGTAAAATCAAAATGACCCTTGAAGTGTGGAGACTCTCCTCTGATGTATTAATTGGAAGTGCCTGTTTCTTAGAGTTGTTTATTTGGAAGTTTGAGACATCTTGGAAGTCCTTTTAGAGCTTAATCAGTGCCAGAATACTATCTTGTGGACTAGTAAGGGTTCCATCATTAATTCAAATATCAGGGGTGATAGGGGGAACTCCTGAATAGTCCCATTTATAAATGGCAGTTTACCAGATTCAAATCTTGATTGTACGACTATGGCTGACAGAAATGTATATTTATGCAGGAGATCTGTGGCTAATTTAAAATTACCTTCTATTCCAAATTGTTCTAAGACTTTAGACATATAGGTTCAATTTATTTGGTCAAACGCCTTTTTGGCATCCAGCGAGATTGTTACTAGTGTTTTTGTTTTGTTTTTTATATCTGTGACTTAATTTTATAATATCTAAGATTTTTTTAGAATTGTTGGAGATGGAATGAATCCAACCAGATCAGGATGTATGATGGTTGAAAGGACAGTTTTTAGTCTATTAGCTAGTACCTTTGTAATAATCTTTAAGTCTGAGTTTAGCAGTGCAATGGGTCTAAAACTGAGTCTGTTTGTCTGCTTTGGGGATGGTTACTATTGTGGCTTAGAGAAATTCCAGGGGGAATTGTGTTTTAAGCTTTCCACCCAGAAGTTCAGAAGATGAAGGTGAGTATGTCTTTGTAGACTTTTGGAAACCCGTCTGGGCCTGGGGATTTTTGTAATTTTAACTTTTGTATTGTCGTTGTCATCTCCTCCAGGATAATTGGAGAATTTAAGAAATCATTTTGGTGTTGTTTAAGTTTAGAAATGTGTACTTGGTCTAGAAATTTTTGGATTGCTTCAGTAGTTGGGTAGGTATTTGTTTGAACATTAAAGTTTGCATAATTTCTTGTAATAATTGGCAAACTGTGTAATTTCTTGGGGATGATATATTTTTTGCTTTATGTGTGTTTAAGAGTAGATAAAGGGGATACGTGCTTGTTGAAGTGTTAGTTACTTGGCAAGCAGGTAAAGTGCTTTATGGTCTTTCATGTAAATAGAGGCCTTGATAAATTGTAATTTTTTTTTTGCATTGTTCTAATCTACCTTACTTAGTTGAAGTTTCATTTCTGTTATTGTTCTCCCCTTCCCTGGGGAAGGGTTTTGTTTGTTTTTTTGTTCCAGTTAGGAATTTCCATTTTAGAGTATTCTACCCTTTATGCCATAGGGTGTTTGTGGTGTGTTCAAACAATTATACCAGGGGTCTCTTTAATATATGTATCGGGTCGCAGGTTTCATGTTCTTGCTGTTTCCTATTCTCTAGTTTGGCTTGTGCTGGCCTTTTTATGGATTTAATTTGGTATGGAACAATTGTTGAGGCTCTATTAAGTATGACATACTCCTTCTCTGGTGTTGCAGTTGCTTTAGGTATTCCATTACTCTTTGTTATCACTTTTACTGGGAAACCCCATTTATACTGGGTTTGGTTGTACTGTAATATTTGGTTTTAGTCATAGTCATTTGAGAGAAGTCAGAGTGCACTGTTAAGTTGGTACATGACTCTGTGAGCTCTGGCTTAGAACACAGTGTGTGCGTAACAGTGTGTCTCTGGGGTTGTGGTGGGGTAAGTGTGAAGGTTTAGCTATGTAATAGATTCTGTCTATTGTAAGCTCCAATTCAGGGGTAGAGAGGAGTATTGAAATAAAAAACTCTCTTACATATTGCTATATTGCTCTAAATCTTTTTTTTACCAAAGTTTTTGTCCTCTCAAGTGTGGCTTTAGGTATAGGAGGAGGGAGCCTGTCACGTTGCCTGTATCCTGAGATCCTGTAACATTGTCCATTCTCGATGAAAGAAATTAGACAGCGATTTCTTAGATCTGCCTTGTTTATGTTTCATGCTGGGAAGAGTATCCCTAGCTTTGTGCTGAGATAGCTATAGGCTTCACCCCTGCAGTCGCCGATTAGTTGCTTCACTGCTTGCAGCGCCCAGGAATTATGCTGCCATCTTCTTCAGTGCCAAGCGCCACTCCCTTTTTTTAAATATTTTTAAAAGTCAAATATCTTGCCTGGATGATATGATTTATTGAATGAATTGAACGTGTCAGTAACTAATGTGTTTCTTATCAGAAGGAGAATTCTTATTGGAATTCAGTTCATAGATGGAATGTTTCAGTTTGCCAAGACATTTTACAGCTAGCCTGGGCATGTGGGCAGTGTAATATAAATTGTAATAACCAACTTCCTGTTGTATTCAATGGTAACTGTAGTCACAATGGAACATAACTGTCTTTTGCATTCACCATATACTTCTCAAAGCAGTGCGTGTCCTCATTTCCTCTGCCAATGAATGGGATCAGTTTGTTGTCAAATTGTAGAGTTCCAAGTACCTAACATAGCTGCCCATGCCTTAGGGGTAATGATGAAGCCATCTTTATATAGAAACTGGTAGAAAAAAGAGGTACATTAATGGATCTAAACAATAAAGCACTGTTATTATTTAAGAATCTTTTAAACAAGCATTTCCATGTCACTTCTCAAATGCATTTTGAGCACTTCAGCAAACGCTGATTTATGTGCAATGTTTTATTATTTACCTATGGGAAAATTATGCCTAATGTTTAAACCATAGATGTTTGAGGGAAAGTGCGAGTAACTTACATTCTGAAAAATGAACTGACAGCTATACTTAGTAGTATATTTAATGTTAATTACTTGTTTATTTTTCCTTAAAGTGACTTGACAACCTGTTGGGTTTTTTTTACCATCCTAATGATCTTTAACAGTTTACTTATAAGTCATGTTTCTGTCTCACTGACAGTGGCTTCTGGGAGCTAAGAATCATAACTGTTATCTGTCATGTAGGGTCTGATCTGACAGCTTCTTAGGCTGTCAGAAGAAGTGGGGCTTATACCTTTAATATTTTGAAATGAAGTCCCAGGCTGTGCTTTGGGATATGGTTCTATATGCAATAGATAAATTACACATCCCTTAGATTCATGACCCTACGGGAAAACAATAAAATACGCTTCTCTGTATCAGTTTATACCGACTTCATCAAAGTATTGTTACCTTTTCAGTCTGCCAGTTAAGAATATTAAATATAGTGTATACTGGCCTCTTTGTATAGTCGAATTAATACTAAACATACTGAGGCCTTGGGCAGGTACCACAGGTTTTTATGCCTAGCAACATCTCTGCATATATATATATATATATATATATACTGTATATAGATATATATATAGATAATATTGGCTCTGTGTGTGCTTTAGTTTAATCTCAATGTAATGCATTGGTTTAGCATTTTTACCTTAGAGATACATTATAAAACTAGGATAGTTTAGTGGGCAATAAATAACATGCAATAAAGGTACAAGTGCAGGACCTGACATTATGGACCCAATATTCCCAAATAAAACCAATTCTTGTAAAGATTCTCCACTTTCATGTAGATAAATATAGTAAAAGGCTGAGAGCTATGGAGGGCATATCTCACAAAAGTAAGTGGACAGGGCTCCCCGCCGATCAGTGTTTGGTCAAGCGTCTTGACCCATGTTCAATGCTAGATCAACCCAGATTGGGGCTGAAGAATATTTGGAAACACTTCCTTTCTTTTGAAGGCTCTTTTTCATATTTACATATGGGTCAACATTGCAGGGAAATAGGCAGAACTGGATGGGTGTCTTTTTCCAGCCTTATTATAAACTATGTTACTATGTCAATACAGAAAACATCAATAAAAACAAAAAAAACAAAAATGGATAAAATGTATTTTATTGCAAGTTTTTGCTTCCTAGTCTATAAATCATACAACTTCCATAAAATTCATTGTCAGCAATACATAGAAAATCACAGTTTATCTGCTGGCTCTATTTACACACATAGATGTATGTCTATGACTTGCCCCGGTTGCAGGGAGATAGATATTCAGCAGTAAGATACAAGAACCACATATGAAGAATGAAACAGACAAACTGCCAATCTGTTTGCCATGGGAGCTCTGGTACTTTATTTAGACCACAATGATCAAACTGCGCCCCTCCGGCTGTAGGTCAAACTACAACTCTTAGAAAACCTTCATCTCCAGTCTTGATATTGGAAATTGAAACCCACCAAGGAGGAACGCAGGCTGGACATCTCTGGTTCACATTAAAACTGCAATATAGTTTAAAGCATTAAGTATACAATCCAGCAGAGAAGTCTGAAGTGCATGTTGTAGATTACTGTTAAAGTGAAACCAACCCGCCGAAGGGTTTGGCATCCAAAATGACACTGAGCTTTGACAGTCACAGATACTCATAAGCAAACTGGTAAACAATGAGTCCAAATACCGAGTGCCTACGGCACCTTTGCCTTTTTCTTTAATACATTCAGAGGCAATTACTTCCTTTTTTTGTTTTGTTTTTTGCAGCACCATTATTGGATTTTATTTTATATATTTTATTTATTTTTTTTTTGTTTGGAACATTTATGAAATTGGCACTAATGCAATTCTCTTTCTTCTAAGAGATCCACAGGTTATCCAGCATTTCTGGCTCTTATGAAAATGTAAGACAACAAGAGAAATAAAATTCTTTCATGTGTTTTGTTTTTTCTTTTAGTAAAAATAAAAAATAAGGGGGAAATATATTCAGGTATAATGGCTCGCGCACACTGCTGGGTTTTTTTTTTTTTTTGTTTTGTACTTTTCCAGTTAATCTATTCCCACACACATCTGACGGAGAATGAATTCATCATATGCAGAACACCCTCTTTTACAACGCACTGTTACAGCGTTCCAGAAATGTATGCTTCCTCTGCGCTCACCATGCCCTTTACAAGAGAATATCGGAATGCTGTTTGCATCCAAAATCACAATACTGTTGTCAATATCCCAGTAAATTTAGATGGGATCCTAAGGACAAATACTTTGTGGTGAAAAGAAGATAATCTGAACTCAGAATCAATACTCTTCGCATGGTACGTTTCATTGATTAAGAGCTTAATAAACTGATTCTTACTGTGGCTTTTTAATTATTTAGCAATGACAGAACTAAATAACAGAGAGAGGCGAAATGTTAAAAGGGGTAATACATTGAAGATCTTTTTTTTTTTACACGTCTGATTCTTTTTTTGCTTTTACTATTTTGAAGAAAGCTATCTGTTCGCAGAGGATCACAAATGCAAAATACTGATCTGGTTTCCACCAATCCCTGGTCCGTAATATTTTGTAGAAAAAAAAGTGGGGGGAGCAAATATCAAACATGACTTCAAAAAAAAAACAGCTTATAGGACGGAACAGATTTCATAGGCTGGAAATAGAAAGCCTTGTACAATGGGTTTGTTCTACTGGTGTGAGTGCAGGAAAAGCACTGACATACAAATAAAACACTATACATTTGGTCTGAAAACATAAAAATCGGGTCACTTGGGCCTTTTAGACTCCAGCATTCCCCAATTGTAACCAAGGAATCTTAACATAACCATCATTTTGGCCCTTACATAATTGTTGTCAGGAATGCAAATTATTCATCCAATATCCAATGAAAAGTCTATGACAGACATGGGTCCTCTTCCGTACATTGAAATAAAACCTTCCATTTCATGGTAAAAGGTCTCTTCATCGCTTCTGCTTTGTCCTTCTCACCTATGCTGATGTCATGGTCATTTTAGCCGACGGCTACAAGACAATAATAGTCCAAAACAGAAGAAAACCAAGGCTGGGGTGAGGAACCCTGAGACTTAGGCCCGAATTATTGCTGGTGAAGATAGGCTCTGGAGATTCATAGAGAGTATCATCTAAAGCAAAATAAATCGGATAAGAATAATGTCAGTTAGGTCATTTACATTTTAAAATGATGTGCATCATGGGAAAAATAAGTAAACTACATTACTTTAGAGCAACCATTTGTGTAAGTGGGTAATGCCGAATGTAATAAAATACTAGTCTTTTTAACTGGGGTTCCTGTCTATATATATTTGTTCCTTTTTAGTCCTGCTAAACCTAAAGGAACCTAAGCCTTATAGAGCACATGGTAAAACCATTTTTGTATTGTAAAAATCAAATTAAATTATCTACTAGATGGAATTTTGTCTCAGCAGGTTAGACTCTATCTTTGTCTTAAGAACAAATCTATATCATCCGTTGTTAGATACGGATCATTCTCTGTTTTTGGAGGATGAATTCTAAACTTAATTGCATAAAACTGTCTGCACATTATTGTAACTGTTGTACTATATTCAGTAGTTAGTTGTACCTTTCATGGCCTGATAAAAGTCTCCTCTTCTATCCTGTGTTTTCTCCAAGGGCCTTATTGACTAAAGGCTGAATAGTCACATAGAGCTATAATTTCATATTTGATCACCACTTCCCCATGTTTGTTTATTGAGCAAACTATGTGATGTGGCGAATATGTGTCTAATTCAGCAACTATGATAGTTGCGGATTTATGGAGCTCTTCCAGGGCCAGGCCAAGGGGTAGGCAGGGCTCTATCTTGGTGCTTGCCTTCCTAATTTTCCCTGTCCCTACCTACCTCCTCCATGGCCAAGCTCTGTCTGCTGTAGAGCTAAGCACTACAGTGTTCCTCCCAATGATGAAACTTCCTGTGATTGGCAGGAAGTTGAAGCAGTGCTGGGGTGAGGAATGGTGTAGTCCTTAGCTCTACAGCAGACAAAGCCGAGCCATGAAGGAGGTAGGTAGGTAGGGACAAGGAAAAGGAGGGGGCAAGCACTAAGATAGCACCCCTCCTCCAGACAGCAGGGAGTAGGAAGGAGGGTAGCAGCAGTGTGAGAGGGAGGTTGTGGGAGAAGCACAGTGTGGGAGGGGGGTTATGGGTGCGGCATAGTGTGGGGGTAGCACAGTGTGGGAGGAGGTTGTGGGTACAGCACAGTATGGGGAATGGGGATGTAATGGGGAACACTGCTTTTTCCGTACACAGCAAGATCACAACTCAATAAATTGAATGCATTGTATAGAGTAATAAGTCTATTATCTCACTGCTGCTAATTAAATCTAAATTAAAATAAGTACCCAGCACTTCTTTCAACAGCCCCAGCCATCATTTGATGGATTTCAGCATTTTTAGATGCACACATTGAAATTTAGACTTAATTCATCTGGTCTTTTTCAATCTGGATGTGAATGTCAGTTTGGAAAAGTGCAATTACACAACACAAATGTTTTAATTTCACAAGGTTTTTATGCAAATCAAAACAGGCTTAATTTAAGAAAAAAATTGAAAAAGCAGAAAATGATGTAATCTAACTGAATCCCATTATAAATGTACTACTTCCAACCTCTATGCATTTTTAAAATAAGTTTATAGAGATGAATGAAGTATACATCCAATAGAATTCCGTTCATTTTCAGCATGCCACAATGGAGTCAGATACACATAGCTGAAATGTATGAATTCAGCAACGTGCGAACTCACCTTGCGATGCTTCGCCTCAGCTCGCAAAGACTGTTGCACGCTCGCTGATTTCCTGCACTCGATTCGCCTTGCGAGACTGGAATCCCTTTAAAGCGTTTGCTGATGTCAGCATGCAGCACATCAGCGAGCAAGTAACAGTCTGGGCGAGCTGAGGTAAAGCATCGCAAGGTGAGTTCGCACCTTGCTGAATAACCCCCTATTGGAATGGACTGGCCTGAAAGCAGACTGGATTCCACTACTTACAACACTTCTTATACATGAGTCCTACCAGTATATGACACGTGGCTTCAGTGAGGTCCTAAAGCCTGGACAATATCTTTGCATGCAGATTAAATTGCACCTGTCACATCAAAACTCTCATACTAATATAGGTTGTACTAATGAAATAAATGTGTTTGTAAATATATATGTATTTTAAAAAATGTAGCTTTATACAGCGTTTCTCTCTGTTGTCTTCCCTGTCAGCCTGACTTTTCTTTCCCTAGTGTCAGATAGATGGGGCTAAATGATGATTGACATCATAGCTCCTCCAGTCAGAACCCTTAAATCATGATCTAGCAGGGATCTGATTGGAGGAGCTATAATGTCAATCATCCTCACCTGACCCAGGAGCATAGTAGATTTAATGCAGTGATTTTCAACCGGGATTCCGCAAGGACAAGCCAGGGGTTCCGCGACATGGACATTGTAGTCACTACTACATGCTGTGTGCATGTACACAGGTTAGCCAGGATACGGTCCCGATTACCATCAGACAATACCGACGTCAGCGATCGGGACCATATCTCGGCTAACCTGCTTACCTGCACACAGTATGTAGTGACTACAATGTCAGTGGCGTCACGTGCCCATGTGCACTATGCGATTATACTATTTCTGTTTCTGTAGGGGTGTTCCGCCAGAAAGAAAACGTTGAAAAACACTGATTTAATGAGTCAGCCCAGCAGATGGGCAGAACTGGAGACTGGACCCCCCTTTCATGCTGCTTACTTGAAGGAAGAGGAGAAGGAGAGGAGTGTTTTTACAAAGCTGAAGGAAGATAATTAAGACTGAATAGACATGTTAATTGAAATGGTAGGGGGTGTCTAGAAGAATTTAGTTCCCATTTAATTTATTTAATTTGAGGTGATGTGATTATGAAAATCAGCCTCTGAAATCAGTACCATATAATTTCTGGTTAATGCTAGCTAATATAAAGCCGCTAGTCAGAGACTGGATGGTATCGCAAAGGGGACAAACCTTCTCTGTGGTATAAAGCCTAGGATGCGAGAGAAGAGGGTAATCTGTTTCAGCCTGACTGTTCCATGGCAACAGCCACTGATTGGCTGAAAGATTTGATAGAGGACCATTTCGCCTTCACAGAGCTGCACAGACAGCAAGTAATTAGCGCCGTTAAAAAAGACTTTGGGGGAAATGTATCAAGCGGTGTTATCGCAATGGTAAAGATATACGCTAAAAAATAACAGCTGTTTATCATTAAAAGTGCGCCTAATGATAACTTTGATTTTTGCAAAAAATGTTAGCAATTTCTGTTTGTGTCCAAATCTCAGTAAAATGTTATCAATATCCGTGCAGAAATGGTAATTGTTAACATTTGGACACAAACCAGTCATTAATGTGAAAAAAAAGGACGCAAAATAGGAATTACTGACATTTTTTACACAAGTGTGTACCTGGATCTCTAACGCCAGGGTTCAGGCAGGCGTTAATTTTACTTCTAATAACAGGTCTTAAAATCGTTCCAACCTTCATCAATCAACTGCGCCTGGTCTTAATCACTGATTTTCCCAAAAATAAAAAACAGGCGCAGCTGGTGCAAAATGGACGCAAAGTGAATGATAAATTGCTAATAACTATGACTCCACAGCTCTCATTGTCCTATCTGTGTATGTAAGTCTTCCTCCCACTTAGATTGTAAGGTCCTACTTAGATTGTAAGATCCTACTTAGATTGTAAGCTCCTCACTTAGTTGTAAGATCCTACTTAGATTGTAAGCTCCTACTTAGATTGTAAGATCCTACTTAGATTGTAAGCTCCTCACTTAGATTGTAAGATCCTACTTAGATTGTAAGCTCCTACTTAGATTTAAGATCCTACTTAGATTGTAAGCTCCTACTTAGATTTAAGATCCTACTTAGATTGTAAGATCCTACTTAGATTGTAAGATCCTACTTAGATTGTAA
>WMED01016843.1:3004-13176 GCA_019650415.1 Pipa parva | reverse complement strand
GACAGGGATTTCTGACTGTAAAGCATAAATTGTAATTTACTGTTGCTATACAAACAAATGAGATTAATAGGCAAGTAAACCAAGATTAATTGCAAAGGCACATATTGATTTTATTTGCTGCAACAGTTTTACGAGAGAGTTAGGTAGTAAGTAATTAAGTAAGACTTCATTTTGTGTTTAGCCACATGTGGAACGCATAAATACCCCACTAACTGTCAAAATGATTCCCTCATTTACATACATTAAGTAACATCTGTGAACACATCTACTTTTACATGCATTTTACTGTGAACAAATGCTGGCGGACCTATTTCCTCAGGGTATAACACCTTGGGCAAGAGGTGGAGATGACCATGACTGCTACCCAGGCTAAGTAATGAAGAAAATCTCTCTGGAGGTTTGCAGGGTATTTATGCATTTAGCAGCATGCAAAAAAGCACATAAAGTAAAAATCATACAAGGGCCTTACCCTTATGGTGTTAACCCACACCAAACAAGCACCAGATATATCACCAGTTTTGCCTCACAGCCAAGCACTGGTTTACAAAGGTGTGAGCATTTCCAATCCACACAATCAAATCTATACAGCTTCACAACAGTGACTTTCACCATAAAGCTTCATTTTGGGCATTAACTGTCAAGCTGCAACAGTTTTTGTTGTATTTCTCCCCCTTCCCCCACCACTTTCCTTGTTTATTTAAATGTATTTCTTTACTTCTGCAAACATTTCAATTCACCAAATATCTGTATTTTTGCCATAACATTGTGTATTAATAAGCAAACTGAATTTTTAAAGGAGACCTAAAGCAATAAAATAAATAACAATTGTTAAAATACTTACCTTATACAGAGCCGATTGATTACAGTCACAGCATGAGCTGTGCTGTAATTAGCCAGCAGCCGACGCTTCCTGCGCAGCGTGCTGGCTGACAAAGAAGCCAGCGCACAGCTCCTTCTTCTTTATTTCCCAGCCTCTACATCATCACGCTCATTACAGGGAGCATTCTCATTGGCCCCCGCAATGAACGTGATGATGTTTAAGCCCTGAAACACCTGTGGTGTAACAGGGTCGGAGGAGCTGCGGCGCTGGCTGCTAGTCAGCCCGCGCTGTGAAGAAGCGTTGGGGGATGCATCGGGAGCTGGCTAATTAAGCACAGCTCATGCTGTGACTGTAAACAATTGGCTCTGTCTAAGATAAGTATTTTAACAGTTGTTTTTTATTTTTTTGACTTTAGTTCTCCTTTAAGTATAATTGAACACATTTCATCTCTACAGACTTGCCATAAAACAATATTTTTCATGCAGCAAAACTTAGTAAAAATGATGGGAAAAATGGGAAAACTATAACAGTAGAAACATAAAATAGACATTTTGTTTTCATTGGTTACAATCTACGATTCCAAAAATCAAATTTCGAAGGGGAGCTAAAAATCACTAGCTGGATGGCATGCTAAGTGTACTGAAACAAAGAGCTCAGTTGGCAACAGGGTAAGCCAGTCTGGGACAATAGCCACCCTTTAACATAGATTATGCTCTTTTATGTTTCAAAACATTCAAAAGTCATTTCACCATTGGTAATGAATATAAAGGTGAAAAATGTGCAGCGCTTTTTGCCCATTTAAAACTTTGCACCAAGGAAGCCAAACCACCAAGCTCTGTGCCTACCTATAAACCTCAGAAATTATGGTTCCTCTAATGATTTAGTAGTTGATTCCCCTAAAACAACTTCCCATCACTAGTGCAAGTTAAATCAAAAACTTCCTAGTTAAATTGATAAATACCCAGAAGCACAGATACGTTTCTGGCCTTAAAGTGAAACTAACATCCCCTTATGTAACACTTTATTAAATATACTATATTAAATAACTATGTTTATGGTAATTTTATTGTTGCACATTTTCAGTAGTACTGGCTATTGATAAAAATACTAGTTAAATAATTATATAAAACTATAATAAAGCAAAGTTAGTACATCGTAGCTATCATGTTGTCTTGAAAGGCACTCATTAGTGATTTTGGTGCCATAAAGTGAGCCTCACTGAAGGAAATTCTAAACTATCCTGTATGTACTAAGGAGGACTACATGTTGGTCTACATCAGTGGTTCTCAACCTGGGGATTGTAACCCCTTTTGGGGTTGAATGACAATTTGTCAGGGTTTGCCTAACACCCCTTGGGATTGCTGCGGATTTTTGATACAATTTTAAAGTTGCAACAATATTTTCTGTAGTAAAGTTGCGACAATAGTTCTTTAGTAAAATCGCGACAGTATTTCTATAGTAAAGTTGCGACCGTAACAAAGTTCTCATATAGTTGTGTGAATATTGTCGCGGTCACGACTTTAAAATTGTTTCGGTTACGGATAAAAGGTTGCGATAAAAAAAGCTTGAGAACCGCTGGTCTACATCCTTTTTTACATTTGTAACTTTGGATTTAACTATGAACTCATAAAAGAACAATTTTGAACAATTATACTTAATCTGCAGGTTACATTTATGTATTCAGTGAAGCTGATTCCTATCATATTTTATATGATACTTTATATTACAGATATCTTCTTTTTCGATTACACGTATTGAGGGTATGCTATCAGGAATGTTTTAAGCCACATTTCATATTCTCATCTATTTACAATTCAGAGTTCCCCTTTACATTATACATCCACAAAAGGCTGCTCAATCCCCCTCAGTCAAAAGAGTGGAAGGAAATCAGGTGCTCAAGGAGAAAAACAGGACTGTGTTCCAAGCAATAGGAAAGATCTCTGGCACTCCGAGGTAAGTAAAAGCAAAGTCTTTATTAGTAATACATTTAAAATAAAGGAAAATAAAAGCGAGGGTGGCACCTACGCGTTTCGTGCTTATAGCACTTAAACATGGTATGTGACACCAGGATTAAGTGCTATAAGCACGAAACGCGTAGGTGCCACCCTCGCTTTTATTTTCCTTTATTTTAAATGTATTACTAATAAAGACTTTGCTTTTACTTACCTCGGAGTGCCGAAGATCTTTCCTATTGCTTCCCCTTTACATTGCACAAGCAAGATCTTCTGATTGATTAACTGGCTAAGTCCTCCTTGATTTACTGAGCTGACTGGACCCTCCAAAAAAAGTTGTTGTTGGTTTTTACCTATTCTATAAAGTAGATCTTTAAGTGAAAATGAGGCTACATTGTTTATATAAAGTAAATTTCAATGTAGCCACATGTTAAATTCATAGCGTACAGTATTATTAACAATTTTTTTTTTTCCAAAAAGGAGGTAATTGATCAACCTACTAATAACCTTTTAAAATAATCAGCATTTCTGTCCAAAATGGATGCCAGTTGCTATCCCAGTCAGCATCAGTTTTTGCTTTAGATTAACATTCTTGGTGCTGAACAATGTGCATATATAAGTGCTTCATGTATAATTCAGGAAAATGAATAACTTCTCTCCACAATACAGCACTTGCTACACTTTACATTTATAGGTTGTATTCTTGTTCTTTTAAAGGAAGCAAGTGCTAAACATGTTTATTGCACATATTTTCCCCTGCAATATTCAGAATATAAATAAAATGACATTGAATGCTGGCCTAGTGTTTCACAACAGAGAATAATTATTGATATTTTGGGAAAGAATATGGTGCAAAATACTACTTGCTGCTTGTCCTTCTCTGTTCCATACCATTGGGTAGGTATCCTGCAATGATGGGCACTGGCCAGATGAGGGCGGCAACGCTCCAAACAATGATCACCAAAGTCATAAAGCAGGCTACCAAAGTGGATTCAATGGGCTTGCGGTTCATTCGCCCTCCCTGTTCACCTCTTAGCTCCTCTAAACTGAAATCCAAGCAGCAGAAATTCAGCGACTCCCCTTGCAGTGGGCTGCGGGCATCAGCAGACGAGATGAAGGAAAAGCTAGAAGAGGCTGAGGAAGGCGATTGCTGGTGCCTCAGGTGACCGCTTCTTCTGCCCCATCCACAGCCTAGGCATAGCCGGAACTCCTGCTGCGCCCCAGCCACCCCCAGGTGCTCGATGACTACAGGGGACACCATGCGGTTGTAGGCGGCTGCGAAGAAAGCTCTTCCGTGGTTGTTAGTGGAGAAGAGCAGTAAGTCACACTGGAAGCCCAGCTGGCGCCCCCAGCGCACTAACAGGGAGGTGAGCATCATCCTCTGGACGCTGATGTTGCAGGGAGGTAGCTGGGGAGATAGAGCTTTAGTATCCCCGCTGCTCCCCCATGTGCTAGCTGGAGGAGAAGGGGGGAGATCTGTGGATTTTGCTATCTGGGATCTCTCCTTAGCTCCAGTGCTGGACTCACCATTGCTCCCTTTATCATTCTTTAAAACGTCCAAGTTGGCCAGAGACCTGGCAGAGGAGTTGATGGGCAGGAGAAATACATCCTCTTCACTGTGTCTCCCCTGGCCCAATGCTAGGTTGGGGGTCTGAAAGCAGATTGTCAGCAGAGTCAGTAGCCCTTGTAGGAGGCTGCTGATGGGGCAGAGGCGCAGTGACCTCATTGCACTGGATGTTGTAGAGAATTCTGCATGGCTTAGCTAAATGATGTAGTGAGCTTCCATAGCCTGAAACTCTCACAGGCGTGGAACAGGATGCCTGGAACTGTCATAGCTCCACACTGCCTCCACCTAGTTCTCCCCCATCTGCTTTTCCAACCCCCTTTCAGCTTTTGATTTAGATGAGATGATTACCAGATGATCCTTGGCTATCCCTTTCTGTTGCCTTACTGAACTGTACAGCGCTGCGTATGTTTGTGGCTCTTAATAAATAAAATGATACATTACATACTACCTGAGAGGTGCATTGCTTTTTTAAAATGAAAACAAATCTGCTGCGCATTTAGGGGAAACAATGGACAAATTATCTTACATACTAAAGTCTTATGTTACAGGACCGATAAAAAGAGGTTCTATACTGTACAAATTGCTCATCATTTAACTGTCAGAATGGAAAAGAAGAACCAGAACATAGAGTGAACCTCATAGGGTAATAATAAAACAGTAAGAGATACACCACCCTTTTGTAGGATATACTAAAAAGAATGAGGAATAAGAATGAGCAATGCTAACATAGGTCTATCATGCATGTCCCAGAATTATTATGGATTTCAGTTGCTTTAGATTATAATCTCTATACTGTGACACAGAACGAGCTCACTTTTCTTATGATTTCACATGGAATGAACTTACTGTACTTGCTAGACAAGGAACGAACGTTAAATATGTGTAATCTAAAGTGAAATGAGCCCACTTTTCATACACATAGGCATGGAATAAACGTTCTTTACTTGTTAAAGAAGAAATGAACATGAGTTATGAGTAGTTTAAAGTGGAATGAACCCTCTTTTTTGTACATCTTAAAAAGGAAAGGGACATGAAATATTTTTAGTTTGCAGATGAACAATGTCTTCTTGCTAGACACTGAGTTAACTTTAGATACATGTAGGCTGATGTGGATTAAATCCAATTTTAATAATAGACATGGAATGAATTGTCTTCAAATGCCATTCATTTATTAAACTCGGAAAAGCCGTTTTTGCTTTTCCAAGTTTAATAATTCGAGAGAACATTCTGAAGTTTCTCTCAGTAAGTATTGCGAGATTTGCTTCGATCAATACTTGCCATGAGAAACTTTTTTTTTATTGAATATATCAATGGAAAAGTAGCTAGCTATACAGTATGGCTACCCTTTCCATGGATATGATAAGGCAATTGATAAAGCAATTAGCCTACTCTTTCCTGCTCGGGTCCAAATTAATTTACTAAGTTAGGCCTTACTTAGGAGAAATGAATCATACAGACACAGAGTTCTGATATTGAAACACTTCTGATTTTATTGACAGAATACAGCAGTTTTATACCATTAAGAATCACAAGCTCAGCGGTTTCATTATCTCACCTGACCACACGCTGTTATGGGGGCAGGTCACCCTGCCCACACTAGAGGTCAGCGGTTAAGTGTGCTAAAGCAGAATCAACATGCAGAACCAACATACATTGTTTGAGAACATCAGAACCAACATTAGCAAGTGACCTTTGATTTAGCTCAGTCCTAGCAGAGTATAGAGATAACCATTCTAATAATTGAGAATTAATGCTTTATATTATTAACCAGTTGCTATCCTTAAGCGCCATAGTATATTAGCACTATAATATTTAAATTAAAAATATCATGTCCATTTCATTTCCATATCAGATATATTCAATAAAAAAAGTTTCTCACGGCAAGTATCAATCGATAGCAAATCTCACAATACTTACCGAGAGAAACTTCAGAGTGTTCTCCTGATTAAACTCAGAAAAGCCGAAACGGCTTTTCCGAGTTTAAAAAATTTCGCCCATAGAATGAAATTTATATGGATGTAAAGAAGGAAATTATGGGGGGAATTCAAAACAGAATCAGAGAACATACTAATGGCAAAATTTATAAAGCTCAAGAAAGTCGATTTCGACCTCAAGTTTTATCGATTTTAAAAAATGGGTGCCCAATTGATTAATATTAATCGATACTTTTCGATCGATTTTACCAATCAAAACTTTTTGATTGAGTTTTTCGATGGAAAGGTAGCCTTACTACTAAAGTAAAGTATGGGTACCTTTCCATTGATAAATCAAATCGAAAAGTTTTGATCGGGCACCCATTTTTTTTACATGGATAAAACTCAAGGTCGAAATCGACTTTCTCAAGCTTTATAAATTTCAGCCAAATTTGGGAGAAAAAAATTTGCCAAATATATCAATATCAACGTTGCGTAAAATAATTCAAAACAGTCAGCTTTACCAAAATTGGTATTTATTAGGCACCTTTGCGACAAATATGTGCCAGATTGAGGGGGTAATTCAGCATACTCCGAACTTACCCTCCGATGCTTCTTCCTCTGCTCACAGACACTGTTATGCGCTCACTGATGTGTTGCACGCAGACATCGGCGAACGCTTTAAAGGGATTACAGTCTCGCGAGGCAACTCGAGTTCAGCCTCACGAGCCTGTAATCCCTTTAAAGCGTTCGCCGATGTCCGCGTGCAGCACATCAGTGAGCGCATAACAGTGTCTGCGAGCAGAGGACGAAGCATCGGAGGGTAAGTTCGGAGTATGCTGAATTACCCCCTGAGGGTCGCTTCTCTATGGGAGATGGTTGCCCACATTTCCTGTAATAAAAAAAAGTCACTGTTATTGGAAAAAAGTTAACAATATTGGAAAAAGTTAATGACCTCTCATTTATTAACCAACCAGCAACAGGCTTAGACTATATAAACCCTCCAAAATTCAGCAGTTCTCTCACAGATCTGCTCCTCAGTTATAAACAGCTGAGGAGCCATTGAAGAGCTTCAGTGTCAGTATGGACAGCGAAGAAGACAGGCCTCCATGGTTCTTTTATTTTCAGTGGTGGTACGTGGCAGGCACCGGCGGCGGATCAAGAACAGACGAGCCTGTGGATTAACTCTTGGATTATGATGGATCAAAAGATGAGGAGCAAAGACAACTTTGGCTCATCCTGTATTAAATATCGCTTGAGCGATATTGATTATTCAATGTTTGCATAATATCACTCAAAATAGGAGATATCGGTAATAACTGGCGATAATTTTTAGTAACTTGAGGGAACAAATTTTTCCCCTCTTTTCCACTAATTTGACCTTAGTAAACATTTCCCATATATATGTTACAGACTGTTTCTGAAAATTGACCAGTAGCTTTGATAATGCTCAATTACATTTCATTTAGTTGTTTAAGTGAGAGTTTTGGTTGATTTTAAATTTTATTAGTTCTCACTTTCAAAACCTTCTTTAATGATATTGCTTATTCATGTATGTGAATGTCAATATATATGAAGGTGTATATTTGTCTAAGGCAAAAATATAGGGTAACATTTTTATTTTGTTTTCAACTGTATATATGATAAGAGGTAAAAATACTTTTTATGGATCTGTTATTGGAGTACATCAAGTGAATGTTCTTTCTATTTTACATTTTTGCATTGTTATATACAATATATGGAACTTACTTGACCCAGGTAAAACATTCCACTAGCACTAAAGGGGAACTGTAGGTCAGATTACATCTTTACATATGCAGTATTATACCTGTGCAAGAAGCGTTTCTCCCCAGTAGATGTTTCATCTGAACCAGGATGATTTATTGCACAGCACTGGAAAACTCCCGCACCAGGAAATGTATGTGTGATGTGTTCTGGCCAGTTTTCCATGAAAGGGTACCCTTCCCCGGACATTTTTGCCTTATGTTTAATGTAACATGTATAATGTAACGCCTGCATACAAGTTAGATTTCCTCTGCAATCTCCTGCATTCGAAATGTAAAAAAGCTTGATTGATGAGGCCAAAAGGTCAGCACACTGCTTAACCAATAGCAGTCAGGAAGCTTTTTCTTCTCCTGTTTAGCAGTTTTATCACACACATTCCAGTATCTGCAGCTTGCATTTTGTAGGTATATTTGTCTACACTGCCACAACCACAGTAGTATACTGACATTTGAATTAATGATATAGATAATTATAAGAGAAAAGTGAAGCAATAGATTAACAACCAGAATCTTTTTATTATCACAGCATGTTTCAAGTTTGGACACGGCCCTTCATCAATTTTTCTGTTATAACTATCTGGATCTTATGTGGCATAGTGATGGTGATGCAAGAAACTGTTGAGCATTATATAGAGCCCTTCCTAACCATTCCAACATATGTATTGGGTTCTGTAGCGTCATTGCAGCTGCAAATACTGCCTGTAGACAATACTGACAGTAGCAATGCTGACTACTACAAGAGAAATTTTACAGTTAATTTGTTTTGCTGTACTTCTAGTTTTTGCTGATTTACACAGTTGATAAAATTATTTTGCCATTGAAAAAAACTCATTATCATTAAATATCAATGGGTTGAAATTGTCACACTTCACAGTGTTTTTATATTAGATTAACCTTCCAATTCATAGTGTTATCAGTATATCTGTATCCTTTTTCAAGGGGAAATCTGTTTTGGCTGTGTCTAAATGACAGAACCAGCTCCATAAGAAATAATGGTTTATGATAGCCTGAGGCAGGCAAACACTTCTGAGAGATAAAATTCCTTTTAAACAGCTTTTAAAAATGGCAAAATTTAAAAAAAATAAAAATTGTTTCCCCAGCATTACCTAGTTGAACAACTTTTCGACTCTGTGGCCCATGAGTTGTGCAGTAACACCAGCCTGAATAAGTTGCCCATTAGTTAAACATCAGTGCAGATCTATTAGTATAAGCTGCTTCAGATTTAGTGGCAGGGCTTACATTACCAGCTGCTTCTCCTTTAGGTGCCAAACTGTAAAGGGCAGTGGTGGGGGATCATTAACAAACAATGAAGTAGCAGCAGAAGGCGGGCATACACTCACTACTCCATAGCAAACCTAATATTTTTATAAACTTAAGCGAAAAATACTGTCTTTTTTGGGGGGCTTAGTTGGAGAAAGGGTGGCAACAACCCAAAACATTGCTCTGTGATGCGCTGTACGCCAGGAGGTATAGGGATATAAAGGTGATTTTAATATTGGGATGTGCTATGTATTGTTGCTTTTTTGGTTTGGGGGTCTTTGACCAGTTTGCTCTCCAGATGTTGTATTTTGGGAAATGTAGTTTATTAAATGATGTGCTGGCAGCATTACAAAGCAATGAATATTTTCCTGGTTCAGTTTACATTAGATTTGTGAAAATGTTTAAATTAAAATGATAGTTACTTGTTGCTAAGTGATCACTTTTACAAGAAAGACAGCTCATAAATGGTTGATATGGAGCAACTATGGAAACCCACAAATTACTGATTAAGCAAAGGTTGAAAAGTAAATCACGATGCAAGTGTGATTATTAGACACTTTTTTTTTCTAAATTTCCAGTAATATACAATTACTGTTTTCCTACTGAATATGACTGAGCCAAATATCTAACGCATTTAATTGGTACCACATTTTTCAAGGTCTTGGCAGTAGTCTCAGTTTGAATACTGCTGCCATAAATGCCATAAGGGCCAGGGGCATCTACAGGTATTTTATAACTCTCACCTGTAGTTCACCTAGCTCAAATATAATCTTCATGTTGGTGTAATGTGCCACAGTTATCAAATGTTGGCCCGATGAAGTCTATGGGGGTAAATCAAGATAGTGCAAAGTGAGGTGCGTAGTCTTCTCCTCACTT
>WMED01016842.1:0-11112 GCA_019650415.1 Pipa parva | reverse complement strand
TGCCTCATGTGACATGTCTGCATGCGATTCTGTGTGCTGGCTGCCTCATGTGACATGTCTCCATGCGATTCTGTGTTCTGGCTGCCTCATCTGATATACCAGGTTGTGAGTCTGTACAATGGCTACATGTGATATGTATGCGCACGAGTCTATGCTAGTTGCACATACACATGCTGTGTGTGCTTGGATGCTGACTTCTGGCCTATCTATGAAATACTGTGTGACAAGTCTTTGCCACATTCTAAGCTTCCTTTCTTTAACAATTTCCACCCTCCCACATTTTCAAGTCTTTCCCTGCATTGTTCCTTTTTTCCTGTCCCCATCTTTAATCCGATTCACTTTACTTTCTCCATCACCTTTATTTTCCTCCTCCACCTGCCATCTAAACAGACATATGGATTAAATGTATACCCTGATGTCTCATACAAGCTCTTACATGCTCATTAACAATGCTCACAGACAGTAGTCAAGCAGCATATATTTCTTACCTTAGAAAGGCTGGGGACAGGAGAGTTGTGCAGCTGGCCCTGGTCTGCTATGAGGTATGCCAAGTGTTTGCGCCTCTGTGCTTCAATCATTACTTCTGTCAATGTTCCTGAGATTAACATGGCCTCACGCAGAAGCACATCCGCCTCCTCAATTTGGGAGGGAATGTCTGACAGGGTGTTAAATATGGAAGCGGAATTTTCTGACTGGATGAGTTCTTCTTCCTGCAGGTGACAGATATACAAGGAAAAACTCAGGTTAATGTCTTTTAAATAATAAATAATACCTGACAAGAACAAGAACCATACCACTGGTTTCATACAGCAGTGCCATAAGTGTACAAGATTTGCCCTTGGTTTGAATAACCCCTACATCTCTTAGGGTATTACATTGGTCTGGTATGACAACCTGGTAATATCCACCATGCTAATCATACATCTTAAAGATTTTGAGGAGCTGAATAATTAAGAAATTGTGAATCACAGTAAATAACATACTCAGTGTTAAAATATACATCAATAGTTTATTCCAGTGGCGGCTAACCTTTTCGGCACCAAGTGCCTAAAAGGTAACATCACTCACCAGCGCCGTCCCCCGAAGTGCTGGCTCTGATGAGTGACATCATCACGCCTGTGTCGGGGGAGGAGTACGTCTGCGTCGAAGGAATGCTCCCCAGCTAAGTGAGTGCTTCTTCGGTTTAAGGCCACAGATCCAGCCTGAAAACTGTCAAGTCGGGTCTGCGGCCTACACTGAAGGCAGTGGTGGTGATGGCACGCGTTCCCACAGAGAGGGCTCTGCGTGCCATAGGTTCGCCATCCCTGGTCTATTCACCATTGTAACATTTTCTGGTGAAATTGTGGAAGTCATTAAGGGACTGGCTACAGGAGAAATTCACAAATGTATTTACAAACTTATACTGGTGCTGTAACCCATAATCTGTACAATTTTGCATTTATGTTTGTCAGTCTATCGCTAAGGCCATGTGCACAAGGGTGTCTGGAAATCTCTAAATGCAAATAAATATAATTATGTAGAAAACAGGAAGAAACTGTGGAATTACCAGTTTTTGGGGGGTTTTTTTAACTTATTTTTCAAGTATTTTCTAATCACTGTAAATAATTCTATTATATCTTAATGAATGGATGAAAACTAGTGCATGATGCTTCTAAGAGAAATCTCATGACAATGCGTCAATTGAGAAGTGCATAACTGAACACACATGCACAACACCATACATTCACATTGTATCAATTTCTGTATGCGTTTAGATGTGTTTACTGTGCGATACAAACACATCAAATAAAATTAATGTGTGTAAGGAGTTGCTTTAAGGCTGGAGCCACAGTATTGTTCTCTAATGCTACATTACTCGCTATTTATGGTCACATTAATTACTGTGAAAGCATTGAAATTGTGCCAAACACTGCTAAATTCCTTGATGAAAATGGCTAAAAATGCTGGATGTAGCATTCTAGAAACTTCCTGCAAGGAATTTGCAAAGTGCAAAATAGTGAGCAATACTTGTACCTTTACCAGTGGTAAAAATGCAGTGTTTTAAAATGCTCAGTTAGCCCTGATCAAACGACCATTCTATAGTCACTGTGTAATCTCAAAGGACATCTAAAAATGTTTTACAAACGGTTCCTGATACTAAACATAAATATACTTTAGCAAATAATAAGCTTTGTGACAAAGGGCAAAATTGATGAAACTCAGAAAATCCGATTTCGCTTTTCCGAGTTTATCCCGAGAACATTGCGGCTGTTCGTGTGGTAAAAATTGTTCGATATTTTCGTTTTGATATTTAGTGACTGAAACTTTTCGATCAAGTTTTTCGATTGAATTTTTTGATGGAAAGGTAGCCATACTTTACATTAGTAGTAAGGCTACCTTTTTATCCAAAAAAAAAAAATCAAGATTGAAAAACCCGATTGAAATTTTCTCTTGGTAAATATCGATAAAAAAAAAAAATGTTGCGATATTTACCGTGAGAAACTTTCGAGATCTCGCAGGAATAAACTCGGAAAAGCTAAATCGGCCTTTTCAGAGTTTAATACATTTCGAAAGACTTAACTTTCTGTCTTCAGAAATATGACTTCATTATGATTTTGTACCATTTGTCTGCTCTTTTTCAGAACCCAAAATGTAATTTTGTAAACAAAGCATAATACTAGCAGTTAGACTTGATTAGTTCTGCTAAACTCACTTTCATCTTCAGCATTCCAAGAGTGGTTTGAAATAGGATCAGGGAGCCCTGATAAAAGAAGACATCCCATATTCGTAGCAGCAACTTTATATGGACTACACTGGCAAATGCAGTTAGAAACCAGTGCAGTGTGATGAGAGACAACTCTGTAAAGAAAGAATGTGAGAGACAGTGAGTAATGAAGTAAGCAATGTAAGAAGCATAAGTGAAATCCAACATTCCCCAACTCCAACCCATATCTGACATTGAGAACTCTCACCAATATCGTGTTCCTGTAACAGCTTGTCAAGTCGAGGAAGATATTGGACAATGAGATGTCGCAGTACCCTTTGGTCTGTTTGAACTCCAATAAGTGTAGTATTAAAGTATGATGCAGGCACCAAATCTTCTACAATGGAACTCATCATCCAGAATGCATCTTCTTCCTCCAAAAACAGTAGCAGGCATGCAGCCACCTTTTAGAAACAGAAAAAGTACAAACGTCAGAGCTATCCAGGTTAAACAAAGGAGAGATAGTTGTGTAAAATTGACACTTACCATTCCAGTGCCTTGGCAGTAACCTATATCTGGGTATAACCATGCCAGTCCACGCAGAACTCTTCTTAGCCGAGGCACACCGACACTTTGCAAGTTGGAGAAACAGGCATTGCTTGGCATTGTCCGAAGTAAGTCTTTCTCAATCTGTAAAAATGCAATAAATAACATATATGATAAGTCACATATCATCTTCTCTGAAAAATTTCCTTCCAAAGGTATTTTAGTAAATTTAAATGCCTGTGTATACAACCCTGTGTCTTTGCTCAATGTAAATGAGACCATGTAACTGTTAATGATATAAAACACTGTTGCACATTTGTTACAGATTACTCCATGGATTCAATTGAATCTGTCACCTCAAAACTCTAATACTAAATTACCTTTATACAGTGTTTCTTCTACTGTCATCTTCCCTGTCAACTCAACTAGTCGGGCTGGGTTGGGTTAAATGATGATTGACATTATAGCTCCTCCAATCAGATCCCTTAAATCCTAAAGTTATAAAACGATGGGTTCCAGCCTGCATAAACCAAAAGTCAATTCTGCGTGTCCTGTCCAGCACTCATAAGATAAATTCAATGAAAAAAGAGGAATCAGTGTGGTGAACAAAAAAATGGCTTAACCACAATTTAATTTGCCAATTACATGTTTCGGGCTGGCTGCCCGTTATCAACTTTATCATTAGAGCCTGAAACATGTAATTGGCAGATTAAATTGTGGCTACACCATGTGTTTGGTCACCACACTGATTCCTTTTTCTTTCATTGAAGATCCTTTAAATCATGATCTAGCAGGGATCTGATTGGAGGAGTTATAATGTCAATCAACATTTATACCCGCCCAACCAGATGCGGGAAAGAAAAGTCAGGCTGACAGGGAAGATGACAGAGAGAAATGCTGTATAAAGGTACATTAAAAAAAAAAATACATATATATTTACAAAAATGTTTATTTCATTAGTAGAACCTAAATTAGTATTAGTTTTGAGATGACAGACGCACTTAGTGAGTAGTGGTTTCACTTTCATCTAGTAAAAATAGATCCCCTTTAATTTTAGTATGACCTCTATTTGTCAAAGTTTAGCAACACAACAAAATTGACAATGACATATTTCCTAGCTTATGTCCTTGTTCTGTTATCAAAGAATTGAATTGTATTACAAAAAATAAACTTTTCTATACAAGCAGAAAAAAGTGACTTTTTCTTTTTACACCAAGTTCAATGGTACCTGTTTAGCAGCCAGCGTATCATCATTGGTACTGTTGCGCACAATATCTTTGTATGTCATCTCTGAATTCCTTTTCTTCTGCAGTGCACCAGAGAGCCGCATCCACAGCTGTAATCAATGTAGATCAAAATAAACTGGTGATCAGTCACTGAAAAAGTTACAATATTCTTATATAAATGCTGATCATATCACAAACGACGGCAGTGATCAAACAAGCCTCAATCTAAAACTCAAATTTTCCGTTAAGGTTAAAGCCTCTTTCATACTAATAAGTTTTTTTGTGATTGAATTAAAGCTACTCAGTGGGTCCACCTGCTCACATGTAAGTGCATTACACTGTTCTCTATGACAGTCGCACTAAGAAATTCACATTAGCTGCAATATTTGCACTGAAACACAGGCTATCTTGAAATTCTTCTCAATATCTTGTTCTTTAAAACTCTATTAATGTTGTAAAAGCATGCACCTGTCCTTATCTGTAATTTATTAAAGTTATTTTTTAATATTTCTGCTAATGCATATATGCAAATCTAGAGAAACATTTTCTTGCACATTACATTACAGTAGGGTTGCGTCACCATAACTGCAATAGCTTCTGACCTTTATGGTAAAGTTTTTGGAAGATTAGATCATTCTGTACCATGTAATAAGTGCTTTGCATTACTGCAAAGTAATAAAGTTTGCAGTACCTGTGGCCTCATACTATGGGGGATACCAGCTAGTACAAGGGATCGCAGTTTATCAGAATTGGGGAGTGTAACATCAATTTTATCCCATGTTAGGTCTCCCACGTCATGGTTATGGGTGAACTCAAGATGAGCCTGCCACTTCAGCCTCTGCTGGGGGTCTTCTGTTAGCGGAATACCCAACAGTTTACTAGAATTAGGCTCTGCTCCATCTACAAGACAAGAGCTGGATTAAGTTTGAGCAGACAAGGAAAGTTGCTGATACAGTAAGACGTTTTCATGAAATTATCGATCCTAAAGAGACAGAAATGTCACCAACAAGAAAACTTTTGTAAGAAATTTCCATGTGAAAACCTCTCTCAGTTGTGAAAGAATGAAAAACTCTTACCTTCTTTATCCACGCGGAACCCAAATTCATCATAACGGAACTCTGGCTGCTCCACAGACTGCTCTTTCTAGATACAAATAAAGATAAAATACAGAAAGAGAGCAAATTGGGTTTTTTCCAGTAATTTATCATTCAATAATCTGTTCCATCATCACCACAGTTCAAAACGCATAAATATAAATAATGATATTTTCACAGGTATATTAAAAGTACAGTTATAATCCTAAAATTAGTTTTCTTAAAGTAAATTCCTAAAGTTAAGAAGGGCAGATTTGGAATTTACAATTTAAAGAAATAATCTTTCCACTTTTCTACGTTAACAATTTTCAAGCTCATTCTTAATCACTGTGATGCTTCATCCTGCCTCAAAGTCATTTCTACAAACTGTTAATGCAACCCTCCAACAAGTAAAATCTTTAGTTGATGCAACAGTACCAACAAGTGCTAACAGGCAACACTCTGTCACAAGTGAAGATCACAGTGTATCATGAGATTTGCAGACTTCCTGAACATGCCACAGAAGTAACATTAATGTAACAACCTTCAAAGGAATGCAATGAAATAAGCGGAAGATTTAAATGTGTATTGCTGTTTCTCAAAATGGTAACTTGTATTATACATAAGATAACAAACCCCTTACTGATAATTACAAAGTTACTAGTGTAGCTAGCATTTAGCATTGCAGCCTTACCTGAGTGTATTTTGCAAGTATATCCTGTGGCCACATACTAGGAGTGAGTGCAGAAAAGGGACCACCGGGTGATGGGGTATAGCTTCCTAAAAACAAAGAAAATAATATTCAGTGAATAAAGTCATCACGTAATCATCTCTCCTTCTTGTATCTATTATTTTTTATGCACATTCTGAAGCTCCAGACTAATGTTAGTCCAAAATGCACACCAGTCTGTCAATAACAAACAAAGGAAAATAAGTGAGCACACTGAGCATAATTAAAGGATAACTACTGTATAGCTGTAAATGCTATAGAGCTGACTGCGCCCAGCATCAGAAAACTAACTGTACTGAGGAACAATCAGCTTTCATCTCATGATACTATGCTTAGGATGGTGAGATGAAAGTCTCCCCCACTGCAACTCACTTCTTCAATATGTGTGTGATGTAGATCTTTTAAAAGTACTCATCCCTCTTCCTAAATTCACCGAAACAGGTCAAAAGCACATGTGCATGATTGGGCAGTACTGCTGCATTTTCTCTCAGTGTTCCCTTCTCACATTTACCTACTAACAGTAACCCCAAAACAATAAAATGCCTCAAATGTATTTATAGTTTGTGATGGATATGTTTTGGACTTTATATGTTTTGCTCTAAGGACATACTTATGGACAGGCAATTGGCCTAAATATCCATATGGACTCATATATTCTTTCAACATGGACTTTTAGACTAAGAATGAACTATACCTTTAAATCTTTCCATGAGTTCAGCAATTCTTACTTAAACTACATAACCTTGACATTTAAGTGTTTTTGCACCCGCGTGGATCGTAAACAGCTAGTTCTGCAATCTCGTAGAAAATGTCCTTCTGTAGGAGACAGTGGTCTTATCATTTGTCTGGAAGTAGTTGTTCTATGGTACAACTTATCTCAGTGTCATGTGTATGTTTAATCTGCTTAGCCAATCAGCATCTAGTTCTGCTAAGCCAATCAGGATCTAGTTTTGTTTTAGTATGATCAGTTTTTTTCCAGATGAGCAAACTTTGTTATAAAATAATGTAAATCTATCATTTAAACCAAAAATAATTTTAGAATGACAGACTTGTGTGTGTTGTTGTTTTAAGCTAATTTCTCAGTACAGGCCTGTACAGATTTCTATCTTTCACAGATTTGGACCCCAACAGACAAAGAGGTAGTCGTATTTCCATGACAAGTTATTATATGCTCTATATGTGCTTTCAAAAATTCTTAATTGTGTCTATAAAGTAAGATATTTAGTTATTTCGTTTTAAAAATTGGGATTTTAAGTAAACTTCCTCAATATGTATCATCTAAAGCAGAGGTCCCCAACCGCCGGTCCGCGGACCAGGACTGGGCTGTTGGTGTTTTTCAGCCGGTCCGCGGTGCCGCTGACACCTAGCTCTGAGGCCCTGCACCTGGTCAGAGCACGCGATAATGTTCTCTGCCGTAGCCGCGACAGCTCGCAGCTGTCACGGCAGAGAACATTATGCAGGACGGGGCGGGGCATTGGGCGGGTCTTTGAGACGCAGCCAGCACAGCAGTAACCTGTTACACGGGACGGGACGGGGCGGCAGGCTCTCCTCACTGACTCGTCCCCGGCAGAACATGATATGTGGGGCGTGCCGGGGCGGGGCAGCAGACTGGCCTCATTGACGCGGCTCCGGTGTTAAGTGTGTAGCACTGCTAAGCTCCACCCCTCCATAACCCCACCCCCATATGACCAAGGCTCTGCCCCACCCCCACCCCACCAGGCCATGAAAAACTGGCCTTGCTTTAAGCCAGTCCCTGGTGCAAAAATGGTTGGGGACCTCTGATGTAATGCACCATAAAAAAAAAAAAAAAAAAAAAAAAAAAAAAAAAAAAAAAAAAAAAAAAAAAAAAAAAAAAAAAAAAATCGACCTGAGTGAGGTATGTTTAAAAACATGGCGGTTATCAGTAAAGATAAAAACAGACAGAAACCAACAACAGTAGGATTTAACTTGAAATACACAATTTTTACAAATACTGCATTTGCCTTATCACCGTGGTTAATCCAAATGGGAACATTTTATTTTTGGGCGTTGCTGATCCGTGAAAACAATGGACTTGATCTTGCCAAGTATCTTTTGACACAACTGCTCTGGTTCTCTGTCTAGAAACTCAGACACAATATGTGACATGAATGCTGGGAAAAAGAATGGACATACAATAGAAATATAAATCAAGTATTCCAGAACTATACTGGTTTTGGTTTTTTTTTACAACATTCCAAATAAAAATGTTTGTAATTGAGGACAGTATCCCGTTAAGAATTTAAATTGCACTGAATCAGGATTTTTCTAAAGGCTGAACATATACTGTAATGCTTTTCATTTTCTTTACCAGGATTCTGATCTAATTTATAAACACAGGCAATCGATCTCCCTTCTATTCAATACGGTCTCATTCTATTCCTTACTACAAAAAATAAAGCCCTTCACTTTATGTATCCATCAGTATTGGAAAAATATATAGGAAATGGCACTGTGCGAAGGAAAAGAGGTGTACTATAAATTAAATACGGGGTGCAAAAACAAACTCAACACAAATATATCAGAAAGGCGAAAAGAAAAAGGAGTTGTCTAAGAATGCACACTACCCCTAAAAACGTGTAAAAATGTATAAAAAATAGTGAGGGCGTCCCCTCACATATAAAGGGCTCAAAACACCACATGTGCTGGCAGGACATTTAGGCATGTCTGTTTTGAGCCCTCTATATGTGAAGGGACGCCCTCACTATTTTTTAGACATTTTTGTTTGATGATTTGATTATGTAATGTTTAATAAACCTTTCTAATGCTATGAGGTTTCCCATGTTTGCCAGTGTACGTGCTCTCAGCCCAGCTTGTACTCGCTCCTGAGTATATTTGCTGGTAGCCCATCCTTAGACAACTCCTTTTTCCTTTTTGCCATTCTTATCCACCAGCATTTGCTGCTTGACAATATCATCACCCCCCACCTTTTATCATATAACTACAATTACAAGATGCTTGTGGATCTGAAAGGGAAAGAAACAACCACATAGGATAAAACATAAGTTGTGGAAAAGGTCAACTTTACCAGACATGATGCTGTGAAATGCAGTAGACTCTATAGCGCAAACTGAAAATAACAGAGTTGGAAGGGTTCAGGATGGGATCCCAATCACAGGAAAGGAGGCGTTAGCAATCATATGGACTGGAGAGGACATCAGAACCTGAAATAGAAATACAAAAAAACCCATAAAATATACATATGTAATATACATACAATTATTTAAAATCTTTAGGGTTAATGTTTTCACTCTCCTGCTCAAGGTCTACTCTTAAGTTTACTTGACATTGAGCCTGGGGATTTGCAAACACACATTCTTTGTGTTGTCTTAGTGTAGGAACTCTGGGGAATCCTAAGTAACTGTAAACTGACTCGTGTGTAAAGATGCAAGCAGTGAATAACACAGAGAATCTCTCTCAAGCTGAATCTATCCTGCTGCCACTATATAAATTAACACATCCACATTGTGACTTAGAAACTATAGTGGACTGGAAGCTTTTGGTCAAAATATCAAAGGTTCCAGGAAGCTTCCATATAACAATAACGCCTAATTGCAAAAGAGGAAGGAAAATCTAAAAGCATTTGTTACTTCAATATTAATCCCTTAAACATTCCTCTAATGTACTTTCTTTGTTCAGTTTGGTTATTAATTTGTGAATTCCCTGGCTGTTCACTTGAGCCACTGGCACAAATAAATGCAGTAGAATCCCTGTTGCAATTGTTACTATTGTATATTTTGCAGGCAATAAGCACAACTGCTTGAAAACTGAACAGTTTACTTTAAAACCCAAGTCACAGAGCAGAGGGCAACAAAAATATCCATTTATAAATATTACTAAAACTTTGCCCCAGGTTAAAGGACCAATCACACCAAAAAATGCTATCTGGATTCACATGACAGTTATTCCTATACAGCAGTGATGCAAAACCTTTTTCGGACTGGGGGCCATATAAATATCCGACACGCGTGTCAGGGGCCGCTTCACCACAAAAATACAAAAAAGAAAAAAAAATAGAGCAGATAAAAATGTATTAGTAATAGTATTATAGAAACATGTTTCTGCTGTTGCTGTGGTGTGTGTGAACACTCTAACACATACCAGTGAGGTTTTTTAACTTTCCTCAGTCTTCCTCTCTTTGTGCCCACCTGCCACCGGAGCTCCTGTGTATATGGCACGGAGCTGAGATATAACGCACTTCTGCCTGCCTTCTGGAAGTCACCTGACGCCAGAGCTCCATGGATATGCGACTAGGTAAAGTAGCATATTCCAGGAGCTTCGGCAAGAGACCTCCAGTTGCCAGAAGATAGTAGCGTTATACCCCAGATCACCGATGCAGGCCGGGCCAAGGTTATTTTGCTCCCTAGGCTGAATAATGAAATCGCTCCCCCCTCCAGTCCTTGATGACTGACACACCTGCATAATCCCACTCTCAGCCTGCTGTACCGCTTAGTAGGCTAGTAGCACTTCTATGCAGTGGTGGCCCAATGATCTGATTTTTAACCTCTGTGCGCTGCTCTGTCTGGGAGCTCAGGGGATTAGAACAGATCATCATCATCTCTGCATAGAAGTACTGACAGAATGCAGGCATCTTACTCCTCAGTGCTCCTAGTAGGATGTCATCCTCAAGTGCTCTCCCTCAGCCCTGTATAATCCCTATAGCCATGCACAAGACATTTCATTAGAATGTGCCCCCAAAGAAAAATATTCTTAAAGGTAAAGTTTTCCCTGTCCCCCTCCCTGCTGATTTTCATTCCCTGCTGCTCCCTCTATGCTGCATTCCTTCCCTCCTTTCCCCTGGGCTACTTGCCCCACAACCCCCTTCCCACGCTGTGC
>WMED01016841.1:0-13176 GCA_019650415.1 Pipa parva | reverse complement strand
GGAATTATTCTGATCCTTCAGTGTAGGAACATTATAAGTTATGGGTAATAGATAACTGAAAATGGGATCTTGATCCAGGGAATTATTCTGATTGCCATATTTGGAGACGGGAAGGATTTTTTTCCCTAATATGAGGACACTTGGCTCTTGCCTCATGGGTTTTTTGCCTTCCTCCGGATCAACATTGCAGGAAAATAGGCTGAATTGAATGGACTTGTGTCTTTTTGCATCCTTATAAACTATGTTACTACGTTAAATATTCCCTATATACTCTAGGTTACTATGTAGTAGCATTAGCTGTTAGCATTAGCTCTGTTCTACCACAGAGCAGTAGTATAGTCAAATGTGCAAGACAGTGTGGTGGCTCAGTGTTAGTACTGCTGCCTTGCAGCACTGGGTTTTGGGTTCCCATCTGCATGGAATTTTCCTCCCACAATCCAAAAACAAACTGAGTTAAACCCACTAGTCTCTGTCTATCTTCTTTATAGGACTATAGGGAAACTAGATTGTAAACTCAATTGTGCAAGGACCAAATTGAATAATGAATGTCTGTAAACCACAGCAGACGATGTCAGTGCTATATAAATACAATACAGTTGTGTACATCAACCCTTTCTATCTGCAACCATTCAGAGTGAAGGGGTGAATTTCAAGGTTGCGTAGTTTATCTTGAGTGACCTGCATGTTGGTAGATAAACAATTCTGTGGTCCATCACCTGGAACTTTCAACTCTAAAAAATTCAAATTTTTGCCAGGAAGTGGGCGTTAACTTTTAGGCTCTATCCTGACCCCCTTATCTGCGTGTGAACCACATTTTAATTGAAGAAGCCTGAGCTGTTTGAATGTAGATAAGAATGGTGATCAGAACTGAATACCTCACAAGTACTGTAGTGCGGTATAGAATACACCTGGTTAGAACTATAAGGCCTGACTGACTTGTGGTTAGGGTCAAGAATGAGTCCCAATAGTTAAACCTACCAAATAATTATCGTTTAATTAGGAATACTGGTATACTCACATTGATGTGACAAGTATGCTTTTCTTCTCTGAACATAAATTGTTGATTTTAAGTAAGCATTTATAAAGTTAACAGTAGTTCTAGTACAGGGGTCGGGAACCTTTTTGGCTGAGAGCCATATTAAGTGCAGCTATGCTCAGCCTCTTTTGAATTTGCCGCTGCTGACATCATACGTGACATTAGTGGCTTCGGATTGGCTAGCAAACCGGAAGCACTGAGAGAGCTATGTTGTCTCTACAGCACCTGGCACCAGTGATGAGTGATACGCACATGCAAGCACTGCTCGTTATAGTCTGCGAGCCAGATTGCAGCCATCAAAAGAGCCACATCTGGCTCGCGAGCCATAGTTTCCTGACCCCTGTTATAGTAAATGCAAACAAAATATTTAAAGGACCACTAACATCAGAAAAGCAAAACAACCATTTGGATTGGAATGCCAGAGAATTCTAGTGAAAAGTAGCAAATTTTGTCCAGGTTATTGAAGGCAGTTTACTATACTGTATTTATATATACATTTATTTACATGGTGTCTGCAGTGTAACAGAAGTTAATACATGGCAATATATAGGAAACACTTCACTGAGTTAAATACAGCAGTATGTAAGTAGTGAGGCCCCTGGCCAAAGGAACTTACAATCTAACCTTATGCATAAAGCATACCAGTGTGGGCTACATGGTATACCAGTTGATGCTTAAAAATTCTCATATTTTAGCAAGGGACATTTTATAAATGGGGGAAATTTATAAAAATTGAAAACGTTTTCTCCCGGTATATTACGTTTTAATTATTTGGAAAATTTTGATTTCGCCAATATCAATATTTATTAAGACTCCTCTGACTTTTTTTTAATTGTTAAAAGGTGTTTGTCTGGTTGAGGGTGGCAACAATTCATTATTCCTTATGGAGATGGTTTTAAAAAATTGTTTTTAAAACGTTTCCAGCGGAAAGATTACCAGTATCGATGGAAATGGAGCTCCATTGAAAGTAACATAAAGTGAAGTGGTATTAATGCATTGATATTTATCAATGTTGATAAATTTTATTCGGTATTGCATAAATTGAGAGAAATTTGTATATGTGGCGAAAAGGAAATACGGCAGTAATGTGGTGAAAACGGATTGAATTAGGGCGAATGGGTCGAAATGACCTTTTATAAATTTACCACTAAACCATTGTAGTTATTTTTTTTTTTGAAGAACTTGTATGGGATTCTGTTTTCGTTTTATATAAACTTGATCATTTTGCTGATGAGAACAAGGAGAGAGAAATTTCAGAGCAGTACACATTTCAGGCATTCCACTGTTTGTGCATCTGTAAGAATGACTGAGCCACGAAGTGCCTTATTTGAACTTGCACAGGAAATACCCTAAATCAGGCACCACTGATGGAGCTGAGAATTTAACATACTCAACACTGTCCCAGACGACAAATCATCCTGAGAATGAAAAATTCCATAGAATTCTCTTTGTTTTTTTTCAATTAAAAATAAATCTCTGTCCACCTCATTCACCTAAACACATGTATATTTGTTGTATTGTTATCCTTTACTGTCATGACGATAAAAAAAAAACTTTTTTACATTTGGCCACAGCTCTTAATATCCGAGGGGTTATTCACTAAGGTGCGAATTCGACTGTCGAATTCTCAAACAGCGGATTCCCATAGCAAATCCGCGACAATTTCCCCATTGTAAAGTCACGACAATTTTTTAAAGTTAAGATTGGGACAATTTTCCCATAATAAAGTTGCGACTGCAACAATATTCTCATTATAAAGAAACGACTGCGACAGCAGCAGCCTATTGCGACTGTCTTTATCTGGCGAATTCACACCTATAAGCAACAATTCGGACTTTAGTGAATAAACCCCCCCCCCAGATGTTTTAGTGAGGTTTTTTTATTTATTGGAGTAATACTATTTTTAAGTATGTACAACAAAATCTCCAGTACTAAACGTCTAAAAACAAAAACGTCCAAAAACGTTTAAAAACAAAAATAGCGCCTCCTAACACGTTTCGCGCCGGTAGCGCTTAATCATAGAATGAGGCGCATAAGAAAAAGCACAATATAAATACTAAGTACTTACCGGGGTATTGGGAACACATTTCGGCACTCACAGAGCTGTGTAAAGTATAAGCAGGGCTGGAATGAAGCAATGTAGAAGCATAGTCCAAAAGTTTGTGCATGGCAGCCGTAGTTAATGTATGCAGTATAGGGCAGGGCCGAAATTAGGCACATGTGACCCGGTCACATGTCTTAACTGCTACGGATGCTGACTAGAGACAAATATGTCAAGTCAAACTAAGTAAAGAAGCTCCATGTGTATAAGTATTCAATAGGATGTTGGTTTCAGTCGGAGAGGGACTGTGGGAGGAAGAAGGGGAGGAGGGAAGGGGAAATTAAGGGGAGTCTAAGTGCACCAACAGGTTCCAGCAGAAGAATGCAGCATGTGTCCCAGTGCCCCTTCCCCCTCCCTCCTCCCCTTCTTCCTCCCACAGCTCTGTGAGTGCCAACATGTGTTCCCAATACCCCGGTAAGTACTAAGTATTTATATTGTGCTTTTTCATATGCGCCTCATTCTATGATTAAGTGCTACTGGCGCGAAACGCGTTAGGAGGCGCTATTGTTGTTTTTAAATGATTTTGGATGACTTGAATCCTGTTTTACCATGACAAAATAAACATTGCTTTTTTTAATTTTGGGAGTGCTGGAGATTTTGTTGTACATACTTCCAGGACTGGGTCTATCCTCCTTGGCACCCCATTGGATTTCACAGACTTTTGTCTGCTTGCTGCGGATTGTGGGGATTGAGCGGTCCTAAATTTTGTTGCTTAATACTATTTTTACTTGCAAAATGGGACAAGAAATATATGAGAAAAAACATTTTCACTCTGTTATAGATATGAGTTATATATTGGTAAATATACAACGACTGACCAGTTTTTCAATTATAATGTGTTTATTTAAAAAAAAAAAGGTATACAAATCGCTGCAGATGGACAGTATTTTGGTTCTAGGGTTTCAGAATGTCAAAAAACAGTAAGAAGATTTTGATCTTCTCAATGCAGCCAGATTTGAAGCTTTGGTGGTTGACATTGCTGACATGCAATGCTGGGGTCCTGAGTTTAATTCCGAAGCATAATTTGCATTGACGTTGCAGGTGTGACTAAGGGGGTTATTTCTTAAAGTGTGAATTGTTGTGTAAAGGTGTGAATTTGCCACTTCCCCATATTTAGGTATTCAGTAAACTCTGCGATGTGTTGAATTCACCAGCTAACGATGGTCGCACATTACACAGTAGCTGGCTACTGACGTGTTTTGACTTCACTATGGGAATACTGACGCAATTGTGACTTTATTATGGGAATTCTCTGATTAGTGAGTAAGGAGTAGAGAACTGGGGCATAACAACCGAGAGTGACCCCCTAAGTCACTTTAGTTTGCATGTAATTCTGTTGGGATATGAATTTGCAAGCTCCATGGGGGCAGGGAGTGAAGTCAGTGGTTAATCATTGTGAGGGGGTTGCATAAAATATCAGATTGATAGAGCTACCATAAAAAAAATATATATATATGAATAAATGATTTCACTGTAATTTTAATGAAAAAGTCTCCAAAAGCTAAAAAATGATCACTGTCAGAAGTGTAGATATAGTTGATCAGGTGATTTCAAAGGCTCTGATTTTGTTTCAATAAATCTATTTTGGCTGCAGAAGTAAGTAGAGCTGTAAGACAGCAGATATATATTTATTTATTTGCCGTTGAACGTCAGCAGTAATGACCACCTTCAAACACTTGGTAGAATGAGACTGGCTCCTCTTAGACATCATAACCGTTCTTTTTTCAAGAGAATTACCAGGATATCAAGGCCAGACATGCACCCCCAAAATCCCAGTGAGTAAATTTTGGTGTCCAGCGCGGGGCATTAAGGGGTTCCACTGTGGGGGAAAGGAGCCCTGGTGCCATTCCTGCACCTGGGCCCTCTGTCCTGTAGGTCCACCCCTGAATACTTTCTTCTCAGACTCCTTGTATTTGAGAGGAAGAATTGTGTTTGAATCATTGGACCACAAATATTTGCAAAATGTGGAATGCTTTCAATATACGAGATCAGCGTGGGACCTGGGGGGGTTTATGGGCCCATGGGTATCCCTCCCCCCACACGTTGGCTGCGGAATGTGATGTATGACGTCAACTGTGGGGCCAGTCTAATGTGGCACAATACGGTATATCGTTTATTCATTTACAGTATGTAAAATCCCCTGGAATAGTTGGATTATTCTTTAGGAAAAGTGAATGTAAACACTTAATGGCATAACCATGAAGTGAACACTAAAGAATTAAGTGCAGAGAGGTGCTCCAAGTTTTCACTCATTATTGGATAACTCCATTTATTTGAACATGGGAGATGAATAGTTGCTTTCATGATTTACAAATAAAGCACGGGAACATTTTTTTTTTCTAATTGTTTCAATTCCTAAAATGAAATTACGTAATGCAGTAAATAAGAGAAATTTGATTTGGTTTTGTTTTGCAGAGATGGTCCTGCTGGGAGATTTGATTACTCTCGTATATATTTTCGTGGTTGCATCATTAATCCCTTTCTTATTCCACATACCCTTTTACATCTGGTTTCTTAGTGAGAATTAACGCCTAAGTGAAAATGACACAGGATCCAGTTAAAGTCAATCATGCTAAATTATATCCCCACATACTTGAATAAATAAATCAAAGTATAAGCTAGGCTAGTATACTTAAATCATGTTTTAAATACATAATAAATTATAAGACCACATTTCCAATCCACGGTTGACACCAAAACAATTTTAATTCATAAATGGGGCAATTGTTTGCAGGTCTAGTAACCCATAGCAACCAATCAGAAGTTAGTATTCACTAGTAGTAGCAGTAGTAGAGAGCTAGAATTCTAAAATCTAAACTCTGATTGGTTGCTATTGGTTACTAGATGTCTGCCCTGTTGATTAATTTCCCTTACTATCTTTATGGAGCACCTTATTTAAACCTTCATTAAACTGCTGCCATGATTTGACAAAGCCACTTAATAATTTGCTGTAAAGAGCTAAAGGGTTTAGAAATAGACAGAACTTTGCAATGCTTATCTTCCTCTATTACATACCCTAGGTGCTTACAAAAATAAAAAAGACTTGTTGCCTAGAGATTTCCCTTTGCTAATAGCCGTAATTTATGGCAAATATGATAAATCTCCAAGAAGCAAACACGAAAATCCTTTCCTTTATACAAAAGCACCTTGCTGTTATCCATCAAATGACTGTATAGATTTGAAGACCATAACAACCTGTTGGATTTTCATTATTAGCAGCTCTAACTGTAGCAGTTAATATTTAAGGCAGAAAATTAAGCACTTAAGAGGATGAAACCATTACATGTCAGCAAGGTTTGCTTATGGAATAATGCTGCCTGCAATGGAATATTTTTCTTGTTTTAGTGTCTGATGTACCAACATCCCTTTATCCTACATAGTTTGGCAAGAATGCCAGAAAGTTCTTGGCACTGAAATAATGATTTTCCTACCTTTTTAATGTGTTTTAAACATTACTGAATTCTCTTTCTCTTAAAGGTATATATACATACAGTATAGTCTTTAAGTGTGCACTGTAGTACCTGCCCTTCTACTGATGAGGGTAAGGAAGTGTGAAACTGATGCGTCTAGCGGTTGGGTTTCATATCAGTGAAAGGTTGTGTGATGCTCTAAAAACCAGTGGGTGGGGACTCTTTCACAAGGGTCTTTTTGCAGAGGTTTTACCCTCTGTCTGGTGAGTGTAATTTGCATTTATATACACCAGCATGGACCAGAGAGCTAAATCTTACCCCATACACAGTAATTTTATAGGAAATTACCTACTCCTAACACCACATTTTTGGTGGGTTATGGGGGCTTTCAGGGTAATTCATCATCAGGGTAAACTTTACAGAGGACTAGTAACATATAGCAGCCAATCAGAAAGGCTGATTGCTTGCTATGGGTTCCTAGACCTCTGTAAATGATTGCCCCAGTTGATGAATTCCACTTTATATTTTTGTTAAAAAAAACATACTGTATTTCATCTCAATAAAGTAGCTTTAATAAGGAAGTAGAAATGAAATCATAACATCCAAGTTTTTTTCTAGAAATAAAGCAAAAATAAATTTCATTCCTTGTCTATTTTCCTAAAGCTTACACATTGGTAAATGTAACAAGATCATTTTTTTTTTTTTTTATGACAGTAAATTTAAGGTAAAGCCAATCCCAAAAGGAGAGATTGCAGTCGAAAACAAAGTCAGTATTGTTCTTCATAATCTTCCAATCATTCTGTAGTCTCTGAGTATGTGGCACTGTGCTGAATGAGCTATCAGAGTTTGTCTATGACAAAGACCCATAGCTTATGTTCCTTGAAGAAGTGGTCTGTATGTACTGAGGGTCAGTGATCATGGGGCACATAGACAGCACACCTGACTCCTCATTTAATCCAAACACATAAAGGAAGACATGCAGAAATAGTGGAGAAAAGATACAGAATTTTATCGTCAATTTTAATTCTCCGCAATTAAAGATTTATTATGACTATAACCATAGTTTAAAACATTTTTATGTCTTGTTTCCCAAGCTAGTCACAAAATATAGCACTGCCTTTTATAATAATAAATGTTCATCCTTTGCAACCAAGCCATGAGCAGATCCAGTTAACTAGAATCTTCCTTTTTCAACAACTTTAGAATATCTATTTGTTTATTTCAAATAATTGTATATTATATTATATGGTAAAGAATAAAGATAAAGCTCTGCTTTTAAACCAGGACATAAGCAACTGGATTAGACCAATAGCCAACATTCTGCATCACTAATTTTTTAATAGCTTCATCTTTAATTCCAAGATAATACTCTGCCTTTAAAACATTCCATGAGCGCTTCTTTTTTTATACATAATTTAGAAAATACAACTAAGTCAAAGAGTTTTAGAGTGGGAAGGGTCTGAAAAAACTGATTGCAGCAAGTGCACCCCTCACTGATAAAGTTAGTTCCGTTTACCTCAGCATCGGTATTTATAGGCCACACAGAACTAAATATTTTCTCCAATCAATGCATGTTTTCTTGTATTCTCACCAATCAGGCTTCCTTTATTTGGAGGGAAAAATAAAGCCCTGGCATTACAATTTGCTACAATACAGATAATAAATCATTTTAAAAATGGTGGCTAACATTAGCCCCCATGTCTGAAGGCAACTGAGCTCCACTTTTCTCTCACATCTTCCAGAACCCACGTCCCTAGGACTTGTTAGATCATTGTTTAAAGTGGTTTGCTTTGCATTCATCAGTTTTAATAAAACATTAAGTGTCCCTTATGTACAAAGCAGAATAATAGACTGCACCTAAAAAATGGAGCTCGAGGGCTTCATTGACTAAAGTCCAAATTCACCTAGCTACAATTCGAGTTGCTTCGCCAACATAGATGCACGTTCACTTAATACTGACTAAGTGGAGAATACACTTGCCAAACAGGCGTACAGTGGAAATCGCCATCACATGCGTAGTGTGGCATAGTCAGGTGGATAAGAGAAAGAAGAGAAGTCATATAGAGTGAGGTGAATTCAACAAGTGAAGGACAGTGAAGTCAGTTTCACACTACCCCACTAATTGTATTCTGTGAATATTCTATTTCTATGTCCCCTTGTCTCTAGGTCATATTGTCATTTAGTCGCAGTCACCATTGTCCCTTTAGAATGAATAGTCGCCTCATGCAACACTGGAGCTCTGCCAACAGTCCCCCAATTCGCCACTGTGAAATGGCGAAGTCAAACAGGTCAGTTCATAGCAGTTCACCTATTCGCATTCTCACCTTAGCACCACTCCTCTGCTTAGTCAATAGTAGAAGTACCTGTGCACATGCTGCAAAGAGCTCTAAGACTGTGACTATCGTATTTGCCTGAATTGGTCCTGTATTCGCCACTTCGCAGAGTTTGCTAAATAAGAGAACGTGGGGATGTGCATAATAGACGCAAAGTCATAGCTCTACTTGACTATTCGGAATTTAGTCAATGAGGCCCCGAGTGTTTTTCACTGACCTGCAAAAAAATTACTTGACAAACCCTTTTTCCCTTATGCACCATCTTCTGTGGAGGATCTTCACAGTTGATGACAAAGTACTAGTGGTGTTTTTTTATGTAACTGAGATATCAGTTTTTTCAGTTATGGTTTCCCTTTAAATGAAATAAATATACAATTTTATTTTATTATTGTTATAAATTCATATACAGTATGAAATCTGTTGCCATGTAATACATTTTTAACCAACATGTCTTAACGGATTATTATTCCAGGTTAGTTCCTGGGTCACCTGGCTGATTCTTACTGCCGGTTCTATGGAAGAGAAACGGGAAGTGTTCTCACATGTCGTCCACATTGCAAAGTGCTGCTGGAACATGGGAAATTATAACGCTGTCATGGAATTTCTGGCAGGCCTCAGGTAAGCTTGTAAATCAAGGAGAGGTAAAAAAGCGGCTCTTGTAAACATCATCTGGCAAGCCATCAGAAATGATTTTAAATAGTTCTGAATCTTCAATCTTTCGTGGACTGTTTTTTTTAAATAATCCAAATAGGTCATTATGTTTATAAGCTTAAAGCAGTAATGTTTAATCTTTTTAAATAGTAAGTATATTTAAAGTCAATTAGAAAGGATGGATAATGTTGGCAAAGTAGTTTAAATCTCACAATCCTACAGTAGCACCTGACAGCTTTGCACCGAGAAAGTATTATTTAGACCCGATGTAGTGCTTACAAAGCATTGGCTCCAGGCTGGAGACATGGCATGTTTGTGTCAAGGTACATTTGTTCCTTCTAACAAAACAGTTTAAAAGTAACCTTCGTCATTTTTCTTAGTGTGCTTAGAACCAGCCCGATACATGTTTATTATCAAACTGCCTGGTCCTGCATTTTCAAGTCAGAATACCAGGTAGATGTGCCATTTGTTGTATTAAAGGAATTATTGAAGATTTCAAATACATTTTTCAAAAATCCTGAGGGGAAAAAAAACTTGTCTGAACATTTTCAATTCATTAACTCAACTATTATTTACTCAGCTGCTTTGGATTGGGTCCATACATCTAGGTACCCCTTTGTTTCTACATCTCTAATGACTGGTTGTCATACACTTTAGGGATTGAGCAGTCCTTGTCTCTGTGCAACTCAACTATATACTCTACAACAATTTTGTAGAATAATCCTAGCAATTGAAGGAAAAACAAGCACTTTGAAGGGAGGTAATCAGCGAATCCAAGCTCTTCCTCCTATTACCTCTGTGCAGGCTGTTACCTGTGAGCAGCATTTAAATTACTACGCAGTTTTTGACTCTGAACTGTTTTAGGATGTTTTTGTCCAGATTTTCATTCTCTCAGAGCTGTCTTACACTAACTTTCGAAAAAGAAAGTGAAAGGAAATTGTAGTTTCAGGAGTGGGGGGGAGGAGCATGCTCAGGGGGTAATTCTGTAAAGTCCGAATTCAACTGTCGAATTCTCAAATAGCGGATTCCCATAGCAAATCCACAACTGTGTCTCCCGTTGTAAAGTCGCAACTGCGACAATATTTCTATAGTAAATTCATGACTGCAATAATATTCTCGTTATAAAGACGCGACTGCAACAGTACCGGTCTATTGCGACTGTCTTTAACTGGTGAATTCACACCTATACGAGAGAATTCGGACTTTAGAGAATAACGCCCTCAGTTAGTGAACATTGCCCTTGAACAGCGGTTCTCAACCTGTGGGTCGCGACCCCCGCCAGGGTCGCGAGACCGTCCCACGGGGGTCGAGAACCGCCTCCGACTCCCGGAAGTGCCGCAGGAACCCTTCTTATAAGGGTTCCTGCGGGTGACGTCAGCTGCAAACGTCACCACGTGACGCGCGACGTGATGACGTTTCGGCCAAACGTCACCACGTGACGCGCGTACGTGATGACGTTCGGCCGAAACGTCATCACGTCGCGGCGTGGTGACGTCAGGGCCGGGGTTGCCGGCCGAAAAGGTTGAGAACCGCTGCCCTTGAATAAGGGAAAGAGGTTCTCAATTAGCTAAAAACCTCATCTCCAAGTGCTTATTTGTTCTTCAATTGCTATAACTATTCTGCAAGATTGGTAAGCCTAAATATGTCATTTTAACACTTGTACTTAATAGTGGGTGGTCAATAAATAGAAAGCTCTTTTTAACAGGCTTTACTGTCTCTTTAATTCCTAAAGATCCAGTAATAACAAAAAATGAAAAATTATTTTCATAAGTGATCTCTTGTAACAATGTCCTGATTATTAGCTTGCTTTTTTCAGAGAATTTTCTTCCTTTGCATTAACAAACTACCATATTTTTAGTTGATGTTTGGATAACACGTATTTGTGACTTGGCCTAACTACAATACAAAGCGAATAATGTATGCTCTCGAAATATTGCATCTGTTTTTGAAAGTGGAGACTCGTTGGAGTTTTTTTCACTTGTTAAAAATGGTGAGACGCCAATTATCTCAGTATTTATTATTGGTATTTAACTGTTTTTGTCATAGCCTCTGCATTTTGTTTTGTTAACATTAGCTTTTTTACCTACAGCCACAGCAATAATGAGAGTGGAAGGCATAGATATGATCTAAATTCTTCTTATTCTCTCCACTTATTATTCTCTACTTGTTCTCAATATTTTGAATAGATCGAGAAAAGTATTAAAAATGTGGCAATTCATGAACCAGTCAGACATTGAAACAATGCGCAGCCTAAAAGACGCAATGGCACAGCATGAGTCATCAATTGAATACCAGAAAGTTGTGAACAGGGCGTTGAACATACCGGGCTGTAAAGTGGTTCCTTTTTGTGGTGTCTTTCTGAAGGAACTATGTGAAGTTCTTGATGGTGCAGCAAGTCTCATAAAGCTTTGTCCTCACTACAATTCTCAGAATGAAACATTGGAGGTAACTAATAGTTATAGTTATACTTTATTATCATTCCTGATGTACAACACAAAAAAACAAACTAAGAATCTACCTTTCCTGGATCAAAAAGTTCTAAAATATTGTAAATATAGCATTGTATCCTTAACTAATAATTTATGCTTAGTAAACATATATACAGTATGTATATATATATATATATATATATATATATATTTATAGACCAGTGTCCCAGCACATTGTTACAGCTCTTTTCACCCTTCTATCAGTGTATCAGTCTACCTCCCACTTAGATTGTCAGCTCTATGGGGCAGGGACCTCCATCCTTTTCTGTCAATCACAACCTGAAACTTAAAGTGATTTTACGCTTGTAAGTTACTCACTTGTACTACGGGGATATTTATCAAAGTCAAAAAGGTTTTTTAAAAGCCTATTGCTGGAAGAACAGACTTTATTTGATTATGTCGGTATTGCCTATTTAAAAATGCTCTTTTTGCCATGTAAGAAATAAATTTTTTATGCATTTTTTTATATCAAAAAGTGATTTTCGATCTATAAAAATCCTAAAAATGCTTGATAAATAACGTAATGTGTAAAGCACTTTTCCCATGTCTGTCGTATATTTGTATTGCTGAATTGTACAGCGCTGCGTAAATTTGTGGCGCTTTATAAATAAAATTACACAGACATGCATAATAAACTGCTTATTATATTGAAATGCATTTCAAAGATTAGTTTAGTATAGTGACACTGTTCCAGTATATACCTTATTTTACACTGCACAATACAATATCAATATGCGCAACAATAGTATTGAATAGAAAATTATTGTCCAGGCATTGGAAATCGATGCATATAACTAGTCTGGGAGGAATTAAATTGCAGTATTGCTGTTCTTAGTAATCTGATTTAAAGAGTTAAAGGGCCACAATTGCTCATTGAATGTGTTTACACCCCCATATCAATTATCGGTCTATCTGAGATGATTTTCTTATCACCCCTCTACATGCTCAATCATAAATATTTTATACACATTACATATATGATGTTTATTCCAAATAAATACAGTGGAGAAAAAAAGTATTTAGTCAGTCACCAATAGTACAAGTTCCACCACTTAAAAAGATGAGAGAGGCCTGTAATTTACATTATAGGTAGACTTCAACTATGGGAGACAAACTGAGAAAACATATCCAGAAAATCACATTGTCTGATTTTGTA
>WMED01016840.1:0-13177 GCA_019650415.1 Pipa parva | reverse complement strand
AAGAAGTTACAGGTCTGTGAGAGCCAGAAATATTGATTGTTTGTAGGTGACCAAATACTTTTTTCCCCACTGTATATATATATTAAAATATTGGCCAAATTCTCAGGCATATAAAGCTGTACTGGGAACATGCTGGGTAAGAAATGGAGACGAGGGAAATGTGGAAATTTTCACGATGTAACTGTTCCTGATCAGATACCTATAGAACCCTCCTGAAGATAGGGTTAGGTTATATATATAGTAGTGTTAAGTTTTATATATATATATATGGGCACCCAGAGTAGAGTTTAGGAGCATTAGGTTGTTATGGGTTAATTTGTTTTACTTCTGCTATATGTGCTTTCACAGAAACAGAAGCTACTTAGCTGGGCATATATATGCATTCAGCAATATTTATTTGTGGGGCTTAGATACACAGCATCTGTGTGTATACAGACTCGTATGGTTCCAGTAAAACACATTCTCAGTGTGCTGCCATACATTGCAACTGAACGCTGCTGAAAAAACCTGTGTATGTGTTGCCTAAGGGTGCAAAGTTGGCATTTTCCTTCTTCATCTAAACAGGCATGTATTAAACCCATCCTTAAAAAATCCTCACTGGACTCTGAATGCCTCTCTAACTATCGTCCTTTCTCTCTTTTGTCTTTAGCTCCTAAACTTCTAAAATGTCTTGTCTGAACCCACGTTACTAACTATCTGCATGCCCACAATCTCCTGGACTCTCTGCAGTCTGGTTGTAAGCCTGGGCACACTATGTAGACAGCTCCTTGTAAACTTGCAAATAATGTCCAGGTTGCCAAAGCCAAGAGTCACTTTTCTATTCTAATTCTCCTAGACTTATCCTCTGCATTTGACACTGTCGATCACTCGCTTCTTATTCAAATTCTCCATGAACTTGGTGTCCATAATCAAGCTGCATCTTGGCTGGCTTTCTATCTTTCTCAATGATTCTTTTTCATCTCCCATAATAATGACACCTCTTCACCTGTCCCACTTAGGGTGGGGGTGACCCAAGGCTCGGTCCCTGGACCCCTCCTGTTCTCCCTGTACACACTGTACACAACTAATTATTTTTCCACCCAAACCTAGACCTTTTCCATTCTAGATAATGGTGCGATCATCAACCCTGTAACCTCTGTACGTTGTCTTGGAGTGATTTTTCACTCTGCTCTTTTCTTCTCTAAACATCTCTACCACTGCTAATTCCTGTTGAATTTTTCTTCATAACATTGCCAAGGTTCACCCCTTTCTCTCTCATGTCACTACTAACGCCCTTCATGCATGGTCTCGTCCTATCCCGCTTGGACTACTGCAATGTTTTTCTGTCTGACCTTCTAGCTTCCCAACTTTCCCCACTCCAGTCTATTCTAAATTCTGCTGAAAGAAGAGACAGCATTTCTCCCAATCTCTCTCTGCTACTTGGCTTCCCGTAAGCAAAAAATCATGTATGTATGTATAATTTTATTTATAAAGCATCATAAATTTATGTAGTACTGTACAAATCAGCAATACATTTACACTGTTCTCCTTTTGAAATTTACGGCACTTCAATCCGCTGCCCCTCCCTACATTTCCTCACTTGTATGCCCGTACATTCCTCAATGTCAAACTGTGCTCTACTCAAAGCAACCAGCTTTGCATGCCACACACTAAAAATGCCCTTTCTCCTATTAAGCCTTTAACTACCAACAACGTGTTGGGTTGAAAGGGGTTCTGCACTCCACCAGGAGTGTTTTTTGCCGGTGGAGCACTTGATCCAGTGTAGAGGGAGTCCTGGCTGACTCCCTCCATGGTTTGGGGAGGGCTCATGTGACCCGATCAGTCACATGAGCCAATAGGAACCTGGGAGCGCATGTGATCAGTGCTTCCGGGTTCCTTCTCCTCATTCAGCTGCGGTAGTGGAACCCTCAGCACATGTTGCTGATATCTGCTGGAGGGGGTAAGTTTAAGTCCCCCACCAACCCCCTGACCCCCCCACAGCCACCACTGACCCCCTTGATCCCCCCCACAGCCACCAATGAAGATGATTAAATTAAGCCCCAGTGGCCCCACAACCCAGGGCGTGGGGGGGGGGGCGCACGGTGGGGGGTCAAGGGGCGGTTTGCCCAGGGTGTCAATATAGCCAGAACTGCCCCTGGACGTCAGTAAGCGCATTAGGGTGTGCCTAGGCATATGATTACATAGTAATGAGCAGGACATTCATGGCAATTTTTCTTCAGAATGGTCTTAATGACAAACACGCAAGGAAATGTTTAAGGCTAATGCTACACTGTGGAGCATACCACAGGTACTTCTGCTATTGACTAAAATATGAAGTGGTGTGAAGGTGCGCATGTGACCAGGTGTACTGCTCTGAATTCACTTGTTTGACTTCACCATTTCAATGTGGTGAATTGGGCAGTTGATGGCAGGGCTCCAGTGTTACATAAGGCGACTATTCATTCAAAAGTGACAATGGCAACTGCGACTAAGTAACAACAGGACCTTGGGACAAGGTGACATAGAAATAGAATATTCACAGAATACAGTTAGTGGGATATGATAAGGATGACATCATTGCCCTTCACTTGTTGAATTCATCTCATTCAGCATGACTTCTCATCCTATTTCTCTGTCCGACTGACTATGCCACACTACAAATGTGTCTGCCTGTTTGACATTCGACAAGCGTAATCTCCACTTAGTCAATACTGATGACGAATTGTAGCGAAGTGAATTCGACAGGTGAATTCACACTTTATTCAATGAGGCTCTTAAGTGTACTGCTGCTAGATCAGCCAGATAAGCTTTTGAACATCACATAATATCCCCTCCCAAATTTGCAGTTTGTTAGGTTCAGTGAACTTTGGGAGGGAGGCGGGTACTATGTGACAATTGATGTCACATACATACCCACCCAGGAAGAGAGCTGCAGCGCAGACGGATTCATCTCACGATCCTTAGCCCAGGATGAAAGCTGATCTAGCAGCAGTACACTTAGGGAGAAATTGATAAAAGTCGAAAAGGTTTCTTGACAGCCTAATGCTGGAGAAACAGTGTTTATTTTATTATGTTGTTATCGCCTAATTAAAAATGCTGTTTTCGCCATGTAGAAAATCACTTTTTTAATGCATTTTTTTAACATGGAAAAGTTATTTTTGATCCTGTAAAAATCAGCAAAAAGCTTGATAAATAACCCCCCACCCCCTTAGCGTACTGCTGCTAGATTGATCAGGTAAGCATACTTTATTACTATAGTTCTAATTTAAATAGTGTTAATACATTCATTGCAGTGCATTCTCTCATACTGTGCTACAGTAAAACATTGCAGTGACCTGCCATACAATTACTGCATTTACCAACTGCAAAGCCTCAATTCTCCAAAGTGACTTGAAACATTTGTGCAAATAATATTCTGGCAACATTACACAAAAATGACAAAGACAAAATTGCCAGAGACAAATTACTGTTGTGTAAGAGGAATTGTCTCCCACTGAAATGAACACCTACTGCTATTTCTGCTAATATTCAACAGTGACAAAACCATGGGAGAAAGATACAAAATCACAATATTGCTCTGACTGCTGTCAAATTGTTGCACATTGTCAGTATGCAATTTTTAAATTACAATTGATTTAGGTATTGTGGCATTGACTCCTTTAAGAACAACTGTCACCACATTCATGTAAAAATGGAGTCAGTTCCAGTCAATATGCCAGTTTATTAACCATTTGTAGCTATGCTACACTGATCAACACATATTGTTACATTATCTCAAGAATATACTCCGCAACTACAAAGAACATAGAAAGATGAGTAAGAGGTAGAATCATTTACAAAGGATATAGGGTTGATCTCATTTTTACTTATTTTGATTTCTTTTGCCTGCAAATTATATTGAATTTCTCCAATTTATCAAAAAAGATCATTACAAAACAAAATTTATATTGGCTCATAGGAAATAATATTGAATCTTACTAAATATCTTTAAAGAGAAAAACATTTTATGCAAATATGCCAAAACCTGAAACAATGTGGAAAACAGCGCAATAATAAAGACTTAAGATAAAAAATAAATTTCAGTAATGGGAAAACAGAAAAATGCAGGGGTAAACAGCAATGGAAAGTGTTTTGCCTCATGTAGTACACAGTGTAAATATAATTCAGTGTCACTATGTATGATTTTATTATATTAAAGGGACTATGGGAGTTATTCACTAAAGTCCAAAATGTTGCGTATAGGTGCGAATTCACCAGCTGAAGACAGTCGCAATAGGCTGCTACTGTCGCAGTTGTGTCTCTATAATGAAAATATTGTCGCAGTCGCGACTTTATCATGGGGAAATTGTTGCAATCTTAACTTTAAAAAATTGTTGCGGCTTTACAATGGGGAAAATGTTGCGGATTTGCTAAGGGAATTCGCTGTTTGAGAATTTGACAGTCAAATTTGCATCTTAGTGAATAACCCCCTACTTCTTTAAAGTGGACCTGTCATCTCAAAACTCAAATACTAAATTAGGTTCTACTAATGCAGGGGTCGGCAAACTTTTTTCAGGAGGGAGGCGTGCCCTCTCCCGACCCCATGACCACCGACAGCCAATCAGAAGAGCCGTCGGTGGTCGTGGGCGGGGCTTCGACAGTGCGGCCCGAGCCACAACAAGGCGGCTAAAGAGCCGCATGTGGCTCGCGAGCCACATTTTGCCGACCACTGTACTAATGAAATAAACATTTTTTTAAATACTGTATATTTGTATTAAAACAAGTACCTTTATATTGCGTTTCTCATTGTCATTTTCCCTGTCACCCCGACTTTTCTTTCTGGAGTTGGGTTGGGTGGGGCTAAAAAAAGATGACTGACATTAAAGTTCCTATAATCAGATCTCTTAAATCATGATCTACCAGGGCTCAGATTGGAGGAGCTATAATGTCAATCATCATTTAGCCCTGCCAAACCTGACTCGGGAAAGAAAAGTCGGGCTGACAGGTAAGATGACAGAGATAAATGCCTTATAAAGGTACATTTTTAAAACACATATATATATATATATTTACAAAACATTTATTTCATTAGTAGAACCTAATTTAGTGTTCGAGTTTTGAGGTGACCGGTGCACTTTAATGGGAGAACTGTCAGCTACATTAAAAAATACAGAGTTGTGTTTGTAGAATTTCGGAGCTTTTCCTTAAACTCCACACAGGTTTATATTTGAGAATGCAGCTGTTATATGATGAAAGGAAAAAATGCAATTTTAGTCAATAGCAGAAGTACCTGTGTACAGGCATGCAAAACAATTACTGCGTAACACAACTGAGATCAATGGTTTGAATTAAATTGGCAGAATAATTCATGTCCAGCTGGTTGTCACTGTAGAAACTGTATTTGCAAGTGTGAAACCTAATTTGTGCAATATGTAACTGTCATGGTAACAAAGTTGCTGGTGTGAACAAGCCATTAATTCTAATGTTTACCTGTGTAGTGGTGCACAGCTATTGAGAGGATCCATAAAAGCTACATATTCAGATGCATGCCTAGAGAGACACAATTGGCAGGAAAACGGCAGTAAAAATAGAATTCACCCAAAAAAAAAAAAGTGGAAAAAAAGAAGGTAGAAAGGTTCTCAGTGTCTATGGAAAAAGTCATTTCACTAATTCTTTCACTGAAAAATACCAGTCAGTTTTGTTATAAAACAGATATATCCTGGCCAGTGTAGGATTTGCATCTCCGGGAATTTATAGGAACAGAACGCTTGGCGCTTCAGGCCACACTCACTAACTGTTCCCACCTCTTCCTTCAAACAATCATAGGCTAAATTATACAGCGAACTGAATTACATGCCAAGTGATATCACAAATATCAGTTACAACATTTAGTTAGACTTTATCCCTCTGATTCCCTTTGCATTACAGGTGGAGAGAGGCACCCTTCTACCTGAGCCACCTATAGTCACATGCCTCTTGTTTCTGTAGGGAAATCTGGCACTGGATCTGGAGAACATGAACATATCATAGAGAGGACAGAGTGCTTTATAGCATATACAGATGGAGGGAGTGAATAAGGGAAAGGTCACAGTGTTAACATAATTCATGTCAGCAAAGGCAGCAGTATGATAGCGCAGTGCTTGACTTGTGATGGGAATTGTTGGTACACTGTCCTGCCTTTTGGGGTGGAGCTGGCAGACTTGAAGAGACTCTATTGATTATTCTTGTTTTTTCTCAATTCTGCAATAGTAATAGCACTTCCCCCCACTGTATACTCTCCATATATTATGTATTCTTTCTCTCATCTTAAAAGGAAAAAAAATGAAAACATATAAAATGCATTTATAGTTACTGTGTATTTAATCTATGCTTCTGAAAATTCGAAATCATGCTTAAAACGTGTGACATTTAGCTATTTAACTTTCAAAATTGGGCTTAGTCTGGCACACTTCTTGAATCTGTATTAACTAAAACATCATAGCAAAAAAATGGTTTAAGCCGCATTAGGCCAGTTGAACAGTAAGAAAGATGAGTACTCTAGTATTATGTAATACTCTATATGGACTAACAGTTCATTGTATAAGACAAGCTTTTGAGAGACGTATCTTGAAAGAGAGAATATCTCTTATAATTATACAGTACTCATCTTTCTTACTAAAGCACCATAGAAATTAATGGTAAATCTCAAAATCAATTCTGGAAGATCTCAGAATATGGTGCCAGCGCTGCCACCATAGTCTGAGATCTTCCAGAATTGATTTTGAGATTTACCTACATGTGAGAGGTCACTGGGCAGAATACCTCCAGTTGGTTCAAGCGCAGTACATTGGATTGTTTTCAATCAAGATCAACAATACTAAACTGAACTGTTAAGTACTTGTTTTTTGGACTAAGAGACTTTATCTATCACATTATATTTACATACGTTTAATAATTGTACCACGGTTTTAAAAACATTCTAGGGCGCTTTACCTTTATATTACACTATAGAAATTAATGGTACTGGATAAGGTCTGTGTACTTACATGGCTGCTATCAGTAAAGAGAAAAGATGAGGGACCCCCCCCCCCTTACCTTGAAAATCAGCCCTAGACTATACAAGCCTATAGTTCTCCTGTAACCTCCAAGGCAGAGTCATTAAGCTAGTTGGGAAAAGGGTATAGATGCTGCAGATAGAAGACTGAAATTAGTTTGGCTGCAGGGTGGCACAGTCCTGGAGCCCTGTCAATTTAAAGCCACAGGTACTGGTACTTGTACTTTGAATAGCTTTGTGGTGCAGTTACTAGCTTATTACTCTGGAGTGGTTACAGGCACATTGTAATGACACTGGAGTAGTAGAAGTTTATAATGGGGCCAGTGGGGGATTTACATCTCAGGAGTTTATATAGGCATAAACTAGCTTGATGTCTTAGGCCACACCCACTAACTGGCCACACCCCTTTGTGCACATAATTACAGACTCAATTATTTAGTGGACTGACTTGCTTTATCTGTGTGATGTAAAGAAAATTAAAATAGAATATTTGAATTGATCCCCCTTATTCCACCTTCCTATGATTAGGAGAGAGGCACCCTTCTCTCTGAGTGGCCTATAGGCACAGGCCTCTTGTGGCTATAGGGAAATCCAGCACTGAATGGGGCATAGCAATGTACAGTGTAAGCAGTGGACACTGCCATCCTCAGGCTAATAATTGTGTTAATTGATACAAAGCTCAGTAGCTTTGCTTGGCCTCCTCTCTGTGTGCTATTTTGTATCTCCTTGATCCAATAATAAAATGCACCATAAGTGCATGGAATGTTTCTTGGATACTAGGCCAGTGTAGTAGCGCAGCACTTGTTATAAACTACTGCACAATATTAATACCAGGATAGCCATGTTTTGTGCTGAAAACACAGCTAACTACTGCATTTACTTTTTGTAACTTATTTCAAAATAAAATCCTGCCCATATGATGCCTTGCAAGCACATTCTGCATTTCATTTCTTAAGATGACTTTTACAAAACAATATGTTTAAAGATATCCCGTTGCAAAAAAAGGAAAACCCGACTTAAATATTGGCAGAGAACGAGAATCCCAGCATGACCGACTTAACATCAGAAAATGCAGAAAGGCTGTGTGGAATGATATGCCATTTCTCTAGTCTCACAATAAAATCCAGTCTGCCCTGATGTGAAGGGTTAATCTGAGGCGCTGCAGAGGAATTTTTTGTTCTATTTTTTTTTAGTTCTGGCCAGATTCTTCTTCCCGAGGCGGGATTTATATGGGATGTTATTTCATCCTGAGTCTGTAATCTGCATTTTTATGGGACTCTGCAGAACATGTACACTAGTCTTTTTCTTGGGGCGGATGGAGTAGGGTGAGGGGAGCGCTTAGAGAAGGAGGGAATGGGGGGGGATGGAGTTTAAGCTGTTACTCTGGTATGCTGAGTAAGTAAAGCATTCCTCTAAATGTCTCTGTGAAGAAAAAAAAAAAAAATAGCATTAAAATTGTGTTACCCGCAGGGCAGAAAAGAGAAGGCCTAGCAAATCAATTTCTTCTCTTACCATCTGCTCCTCTCCCTTTACATCTCACAACCTCTTTTTATTATATTATTCTATTTTTTTTCATTACTGTAGCTCATTTGCATGGTTACTTGTGCGAATCACTTCATTTTTTTCTCTTTTCCCAGGTTTTTCATGGTTTCCGTTCTATAATTTCCCCCATGTATTAGGGATAACGCCATCATTCTCGGCATCACAATATCTGTTATATTTCCATACAATTTTACAAATCAGCAGCAAGGCTTCTTTATTCAGGTTCCATGTCCTTTCAGTTTGACGAGTGATATACTGTATATATATATATATATATATATATATATACAGTATATATATATATATATATATACAGTATATACGCCTTTTCGATAAAGGGCATATTAATACAAATTGCTTTGATCCAGAAGGACTCATTTCAGTCTGACATTAGCATTATATTAATATTTCCCCACAAAAATTGAATAACAGTAACATAAGCAGTGAAATGTTGTCTTTGTTATCCCGACATTGCAATGTATGTTCACCTTGATGTATAATATCATTACCGTGTTGCTGTAGCTAATTGCTGCTGCCTGGTTGGATCTCTCAGGACACCACTCCTTTTGAATGTCTTATAGTCAAGGTAAAAGCAATCTGATTCCAGCTTCTCTATGGTACTTTATTTAGTTTAAGCCAGTGATTTTCAACCTTTTTTTGAGCCGCGGCACATTTTTTACATTTACAAAATTCTGGGCACATCACCAACCAAAATGACACAAAATGACATTCTAACACAGTACATATTATACATATACAGTAGTTAATAATATAGTTTTTAAATGTATTTATACTCGCTTAGTGTGAAATCTGGGCCTGTTTCAATGACCACAAAAGGGATATCCTGGCAGGAATAAACTTTCATATAAACTGGTATACATATTCCAGGATGGGCATCAAAACCCCAGACCTCCACACTGCAATTTCCTGCCCACAATATGGGCCCAGTAACCTATATGGTTTGGAATCCCCTATGTATTTATTATGTGTCTACCATAGAAATCGTTGCATGTCGCTTTGTTTTTAGAACATGTTCAGCTGCAGATAGGCCTAAGTATTAGATTAAATTCAGTTTTTTGTCACTGTATAAGTACATACATACATAACAGCGAAAATACAATGCATCCATACAATCAGGGCCAGTTCTACCTATGGGCGATGTGGGCGACGGCCCAGAGCGCAATCTATCTGAGGGGCGCTGTCGCCCACATCACCCATCTCTAAACTTGACCTCCACCCCCTGCGTGCCTCCTTCCCCGCGACACCCCCCCTGCCCCGCGCCCTCTACTCACCTCCAACAGCGTTCCAGCTACGCAACTCTTCTGATGAGATAAGTTGAATGCAACGGCTCTTGTCAGCTGTATTCGGCAGCTGCCGGCAAGACCCGAACATCTAAGGAGCGCCATCTCTTTCAGCTTACCTCATCAGAGGAGGTGCGTCGCTGGAACGCTGTTGGAGGTGAGTGGAGGGTGCTAGGCAAGGGGGGGGGGGGTTGGCACAGGGAAGGGGGTTGGCACAGGGAAGGGGGTTGGCACAGGGAAGGGGGTTGGCCCAGGGTGCCAATAGGGCCAGGACCGCCCCTGCATACAATATTAAATACAGAATAAAATAAAGAAAATAATGATAAATAGGAGTGAAGTAATAAATAATAGTGCCATGATAGGATAAATAAATAACATACATAGACAGTTTACATGTCACAAGGCAATACGCAGATGAGAAGCAGTAGCGTGATAATGGAGAGCAAGACAAGCATAGTGTAAAAGGAGTACAACAAGGGAGGGGGCATTGGTGAAAAAGTGCCATAGGTGTGCATAGACTAACAGTGACACAGGGAAAGGTTCAAGATGATGTAAGCATCGGGGAAGAAACTTTTCCTAAGTCTGCTAGTCCGAGAGTTTAGACATCTGTATCATCTCCCGGATGGGAGTAGAGAGAATAGTTCATGGTTCAGGTGATGGGCATCCTCTATGATGTGATTGCATCACTGCACCAGTTTTTGTTAATATAGGTGCATACGCCGCCAGCCCATTTTTTTGCCATAGTGTTTGATGCTCTATCAGCTCACAAATTAGGTTTTCGGCAAGAGAATAAGGGGGTTATTCACTAAGGTGCGAATTTGACTGTCGAATTCGCAAACAGCGGATTCCTATAGCAAATCCGCGACAATTTCCTAATTGTAAAGTCGCAACAATTTTTTTAATGTTAAGATTTTGATAATTTTCCCATAATAAAGCCACGACTGCGACAATATGTTCATTATAAAGACACAACTGCGACAGTAGCAGCTTATTGCGTCTGTCTTTAACTGGTGAATTGGCACCTATACGCAACAATTTGGGCTTTATTGAATAACCCCCTTAGCTCTACTTGTAATTAACTTGCATCTGGAAATATCTAATTCTTAATAAGGTGCTGAAATTTCATGCTATTTCTCTGAAAGGTTCCCCAGTTTGGGTGGTTTTATTCTGTCAGTCCAAGTAGTCTATGAATGGATGTGACAAAGAAGCTAATTAATTCCAGCCCAGTATGAAGTTCTCTAGGTTTGATGTACCCAGACATCCTGGGTAATGATATCCCTAATGCAGTATGACTGAGACATTCCTTGAGGAAATCCCCACAGGCCCTAGCTTATATGTGAGCTGGACATGGAAATTGTAACATAGTGCAGTAGATTGCAATGAAGGGGTTGGCTCCCATAGATGTTGGTGGAAATTCTACCCTTGGTTGGGGCTACCCAGTATGGAGGTCTAAAGATTTTTTATACTTTCTATTAAGACTCCAAGGTTAATCCCCATAAAATGGCAGTCCCACTATTTTTATTTTTTCTCATGGGAAGCAAGCTTGCCAGCATTGTAGGAACTATAATGGATGCAACTATGACTGCCCCTTGGGGGGTCATATTCCTTATGCCACACTGTTTCCTTCTCCCCAAACTAATACTTCCCCCAAGGATTATTGACCAGTAGGTTTTTTTGGAGGGATGTCACATTCCACTACAATAATGCTACTGCCTACAAGCATTTATAATCTGAAAACGAAACCATCATAGCTCTTACCAGGTGCAAAATGTTCCATGCATTCTGTGCAAGGTCTGAAATGTATAAGAAAAAATTTGCATACAGCAAAAAAAAAAATTAGAAAATTAATGGGACTATTGTTTGGGAGAAATGAGAATCAGAAAATACTTTGTGTATGCAAATAAAGTTATTGTTTCTTGATTTAAAAGTAAATACATTTTCTTGATTGTACTGCTCTGGCATTGAATGGGACCCAGCACTGCTTAAACTAGTAATAATGCTTTAGTGTTATTTTAAAGGGACACTTCAGCTAAAATTGAAAAAATGCCTGTGTTAGTATATACATACTAATTACTAACTTTTATTAAATGCATTTTATTTTCAATTTTGGTGCTAAAATCAATTTTCTTACCTGTATAGAAGTGTTATCCAACACTTTCTTGTTTGGGAGTCCATCTTCTTTCTGTGTCGCCGACTCTACCATGTCTGTTCAGCAGCGTTCTCCTCTTCTGCCGCTTTCCCTGTGAAGCTCTGCGCCTGCATTTCCTAATAGTCACATGGGAGAGCGTGTGCGTCATCAATGGTGGACATGTGACTATTAGGAATTCTATTAGGAATTCTATGGCATTAATTTTTTTTACAATTAAGTACATTAAAGCCTTAAAATAAATTACAGAAAATAGTAAAGTTAAACTAATTAAATTGCTCACCAGAAAAGTAAAAGAAATTGCAATGTGAAAGCAGAAATGCACAGTCCCACATGTATGTATGTATAATTTTATTTATAAAGAGCCACAAATGTACGCAGCGATGTACCATTCAGCGATTCAATGCATTGCAGAATTTGAGATATTGGTCAATAAATGATGTTAGATAAGAAGTCGGTGTTGATATAGAGGAATGGAAATACAGACCCAGACCCCGGTTTTGCATTAAGGCACTTAGATCTCTAGTTATGCCAATGGAATTTCAGTTAAATAGTGCTTACATAAAAACACCATCTTTTTTTTTCATTAATTTTCACATATATTATTAGTGCAGTTGTTAAGTCTGGTATGCTTCAATGGTCCCACTCCTTTTAGATGAGGCCCACCTATTTTTAAGCTCATTCCACTCTTCTTAATTAGCTCTACTCCTTTCCAGGAAGCCTCAGACCTTTGGTCACCAAGTCTGGGCTGACCCTTCAAATTGTGGACAGCTGACATGAATGATGAAGCACACAGTGATTGAAAAGAGACAAAACCCAGGGGAGAATGTACCATACAGCTAGTGGATGTAGTTGCTTCTGGGTTCATGGGGAAAGACAAACGGCTTTCCTGAACTGTTTGAAACAAGTTATTTTCAGCAAAATGACAGTGTTAAGGACTTTGGGTGAAATTTATTAAACTCGGAACACTTTCCGTCTTTACCAGGAGAAATTTCGTATTGTTCTCACGAGATTTCTTTTGAGATTTTGGCAGAGCCGGCTCTGGCTCTATTGGCGCCCTAGGCGCCCCCCCTCGGCGCCCCCCTCGTGACACGCCCCCGGCGCCCCCTCGTGACAAGCCCCCCTCGTGACACGCCCCCAACCCCTTCGTGACACCCCACCTTGCCGGCTGGGAAGTTACTGCAGCCGCGGCTACCA
>WMED01016839.1:0-13177 GCA_019650415.1 Pipa parva | reverse complement strand
ATATATATATATATATATATATATATATAAATCATTTGTTCCGTAGCAAAATTTTAGAATGACATAAGAAAGAACTAGCAAAGACATTGTGACTGTGTAAACAACCCATAGGGATAAAGGCTGTATACAAGTAGCATGTAAAAAAGGACCATTATATTTTTCATTTAAAAAAATGAAATCTGAGTGCTGCTCCACAAAAAAGTTATTTACAAAAATAGGACAGAAATGAATAATGCATCCTCCTGATATATTTAATTTGTGAGGACATTGTATTTTCTGAGCAGGAAAATTCCCATCTAACCTTATTTGGCATGGTAAGCAGTATTAGGCAATACAAAGTCTGTATAAATCCCCACGTCTATAAAGCAGTTTTGCAGTCTCATATGAATGCTTCTACCTCTTCTTACACCAGACTGTAATATGTTTTTTGAAACTCTTGGCAGTATATTTTCTTTCTCAGTCTAGCTAGCAGTAAATATTAAGGACAGGGTATTATAGGGACACAAATGTTGCAGCTGCTGTGAGACGTGTTTGCCATATAAAGCACCAATAAAGAAGGAACCCAGGGGGGTAATTCACGATTGTGCGAAGTGAGCTCTGAAGCTTTCAGAGAGCGCATTAAAGGGATTCCAGTCTCGGCGAGACCAAAAGAGTTTCCTCGCCAAGACTGGAATCCCTTTAATGCGCTCGCTGATGTCCACGTGCAGGACATCAGTGAGCGCATATCAGTCTGTGTGAAGTGAGCTGAAGGCTTCAGAGCTGACTATGCACAATCGTGAATTCCCCCCTGGGTTCCTTCTTTATTGGTGCTTTATATAGCAAACACGTCTCACAGCAGCATATCAGTCTGTGCGAAGTGAGCCGAAGGCTTTGGAGCTCACTTCGCACATGTTAGGAAGTGCAATAGTCAGGTTTTACTGATTTGCAGAGGAGAAGTAGGTTACAGCTAATATACCAGTGCTGAAGGCGTGGAATCTAAGATAGGTCTGCTTTTCACCTAGAGCCCCCGCAAGGAGGTTAGGATTTGGCTGCAGAATCTATCCAGGTCACGACCCCTCAGACTGGACAGGCAGTGTAATAAAACACAGGATGATGCAAGAATCGCTGGAGGATAAAGGTTAGGAAACAGGCAAGGTTTTCAGTCAAGGGTCTCAGGCAAGGATATCAGGCAAGGATATCAGGCAAGGGTCTCAGACAAGGGTATCAGGCAAGGGTATCAGGCAAGGGTTCTTTTATTACTAGAGATTAGCCACTGAGCTAAACAAGCTCTATACTCGGGCACCGAAGTGAACTGACAGGCTCCTTATATATGAAGAGGAGCCTGTCAGCTGACCGAGCCGAAACGTGTCATAAGCGCGCGTCCGCGACGTGTGCGTCATTCCCCTGCGCGCCCAAATGCCGTCACCACTGGAGGAGGAAGGGAACGCGCCCGACACCACATGGAGACCGACGCTGGAGCGAGCGGCTGAGGTAAGTGATATTACTTACAGCACAATCGTGAATTATCCCCCCAGTCCTCAAGGAGAACTCATTGCATATCTGAAACACAGACATTATCTATTTTCAAAAGGATGACACATACTGTATATTTGGAACTTCCACAAATTTCTGATAATTACAATGTGATTATCTGCAAATATGCAAGGACAAGTAATGAGAAGAAATAACACCAAGAGCAACATATATATACTGTATATATATACTGTATATATATATATATATACTGTATATGTGTGTGTTTATGTGTGTGTGTGTGTGTTTACAAGAATTGCTTGTAACCTGATAAAGAGAGAACAGACCTCTCGAAAGCTCGTATATCTAAACTGACTGTTAGTCCAATAAAAAAAGGGTATCACTGAGTATTGCAATACACATGTTTTTTTTGCACCTGTGGACTAACATGACCATTCTATTCTAACTTATAAGTTAGGATAGATTGGTTGTGTTAGTCCACAGATGCAAAAAAATGAGCATTGCAATACTTGGTGATACCTTCTTTATTGGACGAACAGCCAGTTTAGATATATGACCTTTTGAGATGTCTGTCCTCTCTTTATCTGGTTACAAGCAATACTGAATTTATAGCTCCAGACTTGATAAAGGGAGTACGGACCTCTTGAAAGCTTGTCTATCTAAACTGACTATTAGTCCAAAGAAGGTATCATCAAGTAGTGCAATACTCAATATATATATTAATATATATATTAACCACTATCAATCCCACTGTGGGAGGAGTATCCACCTTCTCGCTGTCTACATCATTACAAATATCTGTTAATCTGTTAAAGTCAATGATACAAACACTGGCAATCGCATAAAGAAATTAATAAATCTGCTTTTCTTGAAAGGGTTAGAAAATATATCAAATGTATAATCACTTTCAGCGCTGACAACTCTCAGGGCTATATTAATCCAGAGAAAGCCATCATTTAACTTTAGTGATTCCAAATGTCTTTTCATGTGTATTACTTCAAACCCACTGAGTGCACTGAATGCTCAAAATATGATAGTATACTCAAGTTAATTTCACTGAAAAAATATATTTGTGCACAGCAGTATATCTGAAAGAATAATATCTGGGATAGTATGGCAATTTAAAAAAAAATTGAGACCAACCAAATGCATTGAGTTATTATTCAAACTGAAATTCTATTTTATCTGGCTAAAAGTCAGGATGTTCTGTTTAAAGTAAAGAATACAGATGTACATTTTTTTTATATCACATCATTACAGAAATCCATGATATTTTTCGCACTGGAGAAATATGTATATTTTCTTATTTTCTATATTTTTTAACACCGTGCTTTTCCAGGTATGTTACAGATAATTGAATAGAATGACAAAATCCTATGCAAGGGAATAGTCAAAGAATGGTATAGCTCCTTGGAAACAAAATTCAATAAGAAATATTGATGTACAGTATATCCAGAAACAAATGTTCAGATAAATCAAATCAATAAAATAAATTAAAATAAATAAGTAATCTTAAAAGTCCCAATAAAAAGTCCAAAAGAATATATATAAAAAAACTTTCAATAAACAGACACAATAAAAATGTAAATAAATATGATGCTCCTACGCTTGTACCACAGATGTCATCTGCCCTGTGACCTCACGAATGAGAAAGTTCAATTGGTTCAATTGTTTCTGAGTGTTCAGAATAAAGTGGCAGCGCTGGATAACAGAAAAAATACAAAAGAGGGGAAAAAACACTCCCTTAGTGTAATACTGTCAAACACAGTGATAAATAAGTGACAATTGTGTGAGAACAAATATATATACTGTATAATATGTATATACAGTATGTTAGGTGTACGTGAGGGGAACTTTTTAAAGAGGAAGTTATCCCAACTGGAATGCATTATATTCCTTATGTTAGGATTTAAGATATTAGTATGCCTTAATTTTTTTTAAAAATATCTAGTATCATTACAATTGTCTTGTGATAAACTAAACCAACTGTGGTTATTTGTTTGTGCTTATTACTTTAACGTTATTCCTGCCTTGCAGCAAAAAATTATTTGAGAAGCTTTTAAGCCAAAAATTAGATTTTTTTGACATTTTCAAAAAAACCTCAAGTGTAATACCTTTTACAAGAAGAATCTTAATGATGGATTTAATGGATCTTAACATAGTTTTTTTTTTTTAACACTATCAAAAAATCTCATACAACAGATGCAAGTACAGATTTGTTTTTTATTTTGCTTAGACAACCAAGCTGACCAAACCTGAAAGTACCTGAAAATACTTATCTGGTGCCAAAGAGTTGATGATCAAATTCGTTAAATCATCATAACCGTTGCCCACAATGATTCTGGCACATGATGTCCCTTCTCCTCCACTTGTGGAGCCAAAATTCGAAACTACTGCAACTGTAATGGAGAGAGAGCATCAGCAATATAATTGCGAACCCCAGGCACATGCTTGGCCTTAAACCATATATTAAGCTGTAAACACCTAACAACCAGTTGACGCAAAACCTGCAACACCAGTTTAGATGAAGATGTTTGATGTGCTAATGTTGTCGAACCAGAATATAATCCGCTTGTTGCGCACAAAATTGCCCCATATCATAACCGAAGTGTATATGGGAAATAATTCCAACAAAGTCAAACTGTGAATAGCCTCAGATTCCACCCATCTTTGGGGCCAATGCACTGAAAACCATCTACCCTGCAAATAGCCTCCCATAACTGTGCTGCAAGCTGCATCCGTGTACAAATGCAAATCTAAATTAGAAGCCTAAGGTTCCTGCCAACATGTTCTCCTCTTAGACATTCTATTATAATGGTGGGGAGCCTTGACACTAACTGTACCTAATGACAATTGCTTACAAAAAACTCTACCCATAGACATAACACTGGAAGAAAAAACTAAGTGGCCCAATAACAATTGCACTTGCTTTAACGTTAATATTTTGGCTCCAATTGCTCTATTAGCCATGACCTCCAACACTGATAACTTATCCTCCGATAGGCGAAAAAATCATTTCCACAGTATCAATTTCAATACCCAGGAAAGTTATCCGCTTAACAGGGCCTTCCATTTTATTCTTCACCACTGGTATTCCAAATTGACCACATTAGCCTTCTACAGTCATCTGTGCCTTGCTTACCAACAACCAAAAAATCATCAAGGTAGTGCATTACTGTGTCGAACCCAGCCTCCTGATGAACCACCCATTCTAAAAAGGAACTAAAAACTTCAAAATAATAGCAAGAAATAAAACAACCCATTGGGAGGCACGTATACACAAAAATTTTTACCAAAAATGAGCAACCTAGTAAATGAAAACAATCTGGATGCACAGGCAACAACCTAAAAGCTGACTCAATGTCAACCTTGCCCAATAATGCCCCCTTCCCACAGGAACACAACAACTGGAGCGTATCATCAAAAGAAGCATATTGAACAATATATTTGTCCTTGTCTATCCCGTTATTTACAGATCCCTCCTTTAGGAAAAGACAAATGATGAATTAAACTAAATTTTCCTTGCTTTTTTGGGGGGCACAATACCCAAAGTTAACACCCTCAAGTTATGAAAAGGAGATATGCAAAAGGGGCCCATCATCTGTTCCACCCAACTCCACTTCCTTCTCTAATTTGTCAAAAACTACCTGTTCCTTTCCCTGCACAGACTTAAGATTTTCTGCAATTGAAGCACAATTCGAAGGAACAAAAGGGGTCCAAAAACCCAAGCTTAAAACCATAATCAATTAGCAAGGAATCCCTTTTCTTGTGGTACCTAGCCATGGCAGCATTCTTTCCCTCTTTACTGGGGTCATCGCTAATTGCCTGAGAGGGGACCACCTTATGCCTTCCCAACTTAACCTTCCTGAAACTACGTATTGCTGGATGTGCCCCACCACAGAAGGGGCACTCATTCCTAAACTTACAGTTGGAATACCATCTGCAGTGACTCTCATTAAAGAGCCAACATACCCCATTTCTTGTATTGTTGGCCGACCCCCCTGAACCAGAGACGCCAGCCTATGATTGAAATTGCTGCTGGGGAGAACTATAAACATTATACATATATACTGTATATATATATATATATCACCGTTTCCCCCAGATAACACCTTCAAGGAAAGCATTCCCAATTTCGCAAGGCCAGTGATGCAACAAAAGAGAGTCTGTTCTGATAAAGGAACAGTCTCATAAACAATATTTATATTTTCCTTCAAACAATTACTTCTTTAACAAACATAAGAATTAATAATAATATTTTTCTCTTCTTTTTCTGTGTTTTAAGGGCTGCTACTTACCCAGTTCCAATACAAAATAGCCATGAGGACTCCAGGCACCTCCCACTTCCAACAAAACATTTTTCCCTAGCCCAGTCAATAGCTCCTTACAATATAGCAGGGGACCTGCATGCTCCAGGGCAGGGGTAAGCAACCTTTTTGACTGAGAAAGCCATATTAAGTGCGGCTATGCTCAACCCCTTTTGAATTTGACACCGTTGACATCATACGTGATGTCAGCATCTCCAGACTGGCTAGCAACCACGTCATATGTGATGTCAGTGGCTCCAGATTGGCTAGCAACCCAGAAGCTCTGAGAGAACTATGTCTGTACAGTGCCAGCTGGCAATCAGCTGGAAGACTGTAATGAGTACTGCTTGCATGCACACACCACTCGTTACAGTCTGCGAGCCAGATGCATCAATCAAAAGAGCCATAGGTTGCCAACCCCTGCTCCAGGGGCTGCTTTTCTAGACCTGCATTTCTATTGTATTTACCCGATATAGTGTGAACGCCCCTCAGCATTCGTGGCTCTTCCTGTCTGGCCGCATTTTATGCACAGCGTATATACACCTGCGAAAATGTGACAGCAAGCGTTCTGACATGCACACGCTCATGCATTACACTAGTGTGGTCGGAACAAGGTAAGTTCCTTAGGGATTCACAGCACACATGGGGAATCACAGGATTTACAGCTATGGAATCATAGGGACTCATATATTTTTTTTAATTCGAGGCGTATATACGCTGCACATAAAAGCGCTAGTGTTAACCTAGCCTAAAAGCAAACCACTAAAGAACAGCAAACAGTGCATAACTATTTTACTTTCTCTGTTCATTAGAATTTTATATATAATCCATTCAACTGTCTGCAGAAAAGTTAGTGACTCATTTTGCTGGACACTGAAATGCAATCAATATATGAGAGACTAATTTAATTTTAAATGTAATTGCCCAAGGTTGGCAATGTGATTATTGTTTATTCATCATCATTATTACTATAATCTGTATTTTACAGATCAGGCACTAACTTTACCTTCACAGAAATTACAGAGAGTCAAAAGTTCATAAGTGCAATGCTGGTAAAATGAAAACAAATGCAAAAACATTCACTGTCCATCATTTCAAACTAAGAGCTGTTCTGTAGTAATTTTGTTCTTTGGGTGGCTCAGTCTTGGGCTAAATAAGACAAACTGGGACTCTTCAATGCATTCAGAGGCTCTGTGGTTAGTTGGGGGAGGGGGCTCTACAGGGGAATTTGGTTTCTGTGGTGTGCCTGGGGCCAAATATAGGAAAGAAAACCCACAGTGGGTTCCTGAAGGCACCATGGGGGCAATTTTTAGATTAACTGTTGGGGCAGTGTGGGGTAGTCAAGGTGGTATTAGCTTAGTGAGGGCTCTAGGAAGCCAAAGGGGACCATGTGAGGTAAATGGGTACTGTATGTAGTGAGTGGGTGCTATTTGGGGGAAAATTGAGGTGACTGGGAGACAGAAGGGAGAGGCAGCCATAAATAGACTAGGAACACTGAAGTACACTAGCTTGTTTGTCAGGTTCTTATACTGATACTGAAGATTCATGCCTCCAAAGTTGTCTCTGCAGCATTGCACCATGCACTCACACTGTGAATACCCATAACACAAGGAAAATGTAATTCAGGGAGAGAGAAATAGTAGCTATTTAACTATAACATAATGTGTACATATCTATATATACAAGGTGCAGAGCAGTGATAATTAGAATGCATCACTCATTTTTTATGTATTCTGTCTATGGGTGCTCATTTGTAAAGATTATTATCTTTTGCTTTCCTTATAAAAAAATTGTCTTGGCTGTGCATTGCATATCTGCATATTAATTATTGTAATTACCTGTATGAACCTTCATTAGAACTAGGAAGCATGATGGAGCCTTTCATATGTATTTACTACACAACACTAGGAAATCTAAACAACAGTTACCAATTAAATGCCTGTTGCAATATACAGTAGATTAGAAGGGAAACAATCAATTGACATTCAGTGTTTAATCACAAACCTATCACAGTAAAACTTCATGTTTTTCCTCACCAAACCACTAGCTAATGGGAGAAGACCAGGGCAAGAGAACAACTGGGGCCAACATTTTGGGGGCAAACTGGAAAATTGTCTAGGGCCCCCAACTCCATGGGGGACACCAGCAGCACTCTGTTAACCGCTAACCCTTGGAGTTTGGGGGGATCATTTGGAGGTCTTGGAGGGGACTGTGCTGGGAGGGCCCCTTTAGACTTCCCCAAGACCTTTGGCTAGCCCTGATAAAGAGAACCACTGCTGTGTTGCACTGTGTTAGCAGAGGATAGAGATGGATCATAGATCTAGTCAGAGTCATTTTAATCTGATCAAAAAGTTAGAACAAACAAGTTTTTGCATATATTAAACATTCATATACAATGACAAAATAAAATTCAAATCTAATATGCTGACATGAGCACAGTAGATGCAACCTGTGTTAATCATTATTCAGCATTTAAATAGCCCCTAAAGTTCTGTTGCAGTACAGTTCCCCAAAATATAAATAAATAAATAAATACAACTATGTTATTGCAGCTAGATAATCAGCTATTTATTTTTACCGATATGTAAGTGCTCACAGTCTACTCCCTCTAATGTCCTGTTTTAGCATAGTTATCTTCAATAGGTATAAACATGGTCAGGCATGCCTTAGATTTTTTTTACACAAATGATTTCACAATTACAGGAATCACCCTATGTTATATAAGGCTGGTTGTGGGTGTTCTCCAAAATCTCCACTACAACTACAATTACAATATATTTTTTTATTGTTTTATCATTACAAAATTACATAACTAACCTGTATTAACAAAGGAGAGGTGAATAACAGATCTGATCAGTTGCAGAGTAATTTTAATCTGAGCCAGACAAATATTAAATTGGCATATCAATTAATTCAGATTGCTCAAGTTCCCTCTAGTGACAGATCCAATTAACACTAAGGCAGCAGTTCTCAACCTAGTTGAGACTGCGACCCCCCAGTGCTAACATCACGCGATGACTTCTGGGTCCTCCATCATCGGGTCGCATGTCATGTGATGATGTTTGGGCCTGATGTCACCACACAGGAACCCTTATATAAAGAGACCTGCGCTCACTACCGGCTTCACAGCATGTTTGCAACCCCTGTGAGAGTGTTGTTTGACACCCAATGGGCTCACGACCCACAGGGTGAGAACTGCTGCACTAGGGGGACTTACTCATCAAAGTGCCACTGCAGGTCGCTATGCTCTGACAATCACATAATCATTATTGCTTATTCACTAAGTGGCAGATTTCCATAGTGAAAAAGCGAGTGAGATCGGAAACTATTTCATGTCAGACAGTAGTAGGATGCGGAGGAAAGCAAATTCCACCAGTGAAGGGCAGTGAGATCATCCTTACAATGTCCTACTAACTGTATTATGTGAATATTACATCCTTTCTATGTCGCCATAATCCTAGTTCATGTTTTCACTTGGTAACAGTCTTTACAGATGCTTTTAACCCCATAAATTGCCACTTTGATCTGGTCGAATTCAAACCAGTGAATGTCATGTTACTTAATGAAAGCAGGTTATATTATTATGATCATTAAGCCTGGGTATCCTTTGGTCAGTTTACAAAAGTTCCCTTGGTCTATTGAATGTCACCTAAATATTTGCAGATATTTACTCTGAAACATTGCAGTTTGTACATCTCACTCTGGTGACCACAGAATGAAATCATTAATTTAAAGTAACTGCAAATATAAGGAAGTAACTGCACGCCATAGTACAAAATGTCTAATTAGGGCTGAATAACAAATTGTTGTTGTCTCTGCATATGTTAAACAGTAAAGCTGTTAGCACAGGGCATCACAGTTTTCTGGATTATATATTACCTAATTCTTGGAAGAGGGGTGGTTTATAGTTGCAGTTAATTTGTATTATTAGGTCGATCATGTTAAAATCATTACTCACTGTTCATGTTTACATATAACCGTCTACTTGATATTTCCACTTGGTTATGTGCCAGCATAAGTTAAATTAGAAAATATAGCAAGATAAAACTATATTAGATGTGCAAGCATTTCTAGAATATGATCAGTGAAATCATTCATCTCATTACTTTCTGTTTCACTGGCTACTTAACTAGCCAAGCTCTATATCCAGACATCAAGCGGTAGTACTTATTATTTGTAGTCTAATAGTGTCTATATTATATGTAGTGGTAGTGTCTGCAATGTCCCAGGCCCCTTCTAGATGTTTGTCTTGGGTGTGGTTAAATCTATGGAAATGTATCTAACAGGCTCTGTCACTAGCTGCTAGATCAACTGTACTTATGAACACACATTACAAAGATAATTCTGGTAAGCATGTTACCCATAATCCCATGTGGCAACACACAAGGAACTTGTTACATTGTATTTGGCTACTATAGTTGGTTGCTGGCTAGGAAACCTGTTTATAGACTGTGGTAAGTAGAGTGCAGAATAACTTGGTCCCGGTATTCCTGAAAAAAATAAAATAAATTTATTAATGTTGAAAGGGCCATTTTCAACTTTTCAACAGAAAAAAATTGATTAAAAAAATAGAAAATTACTGAAAAATTGATTAAGATTTTTCAATATTGTGATATCGAATTTTTCCATTGATGTTATGGATTTTCCATAGCAATAAAACAGATTTAAAAGTTTTGATCGAATTTTCGGTATTGTGATATTGAATGTGTGATATCGCAATATTGGGAAACATCCGATGTTGGTAAAATCGATATTGGCAAAATTTATTCGATGTTGCGATATCGGTAAATTTGATATCACGATATTGGTAAAATGTATTTGATGTTGCAATATTGATATTTTCATTTTTGTTAAATTTCGCCCATAATGTGTAAGGCTTAGTGGTCAGTAAGCATTGTATAACTTTAGTACAACATATAAAAATTAGCAATCAGCCTTTGCTGAAGATCAGTACTCTAGTAGTATTCAACAAACCTTCAGCTGGTTAAAGGGTATGAAAAGTTTGAATAAAACATTATTTATATTTGACATGTATACATGCAGAAAGCCAACCTAAATATTAAAATGTAAAAATGATTTTGAGATCAGTAGTACTTGCCTCTTGTTTAAACAGTCCTGCTCCCCAGCCTTCCATTTCACACTAGCACATGATGTGCTGCTAGTATGAAGTATGAACCTAGCCTGAGGGAAAAAATGAAAACATTTTTGAGGGATCTTTAGGATTGCAACTAAAATTATCAGCAGTGGGGATACCACGAAACAAAGAGTTAAATATTGAGAACGATTTATCAATTATCAACTTGTCCTCTTTTCAGTTAAATCAACATCACATTACAATGGTACAATGAAGTCTATCCTTTTTCCCCAATAGAGAGCTGAATATGTTTGAAGTTGTAAGTGAAGTTCATCTTTTCATTCATAATTTGTTTTCAGAAAATCTACAGTAGGGATCAATTTACGTGACTGCAGTTCACATTTAATGATGGTTTACATTAAATTTGGGCACTATCAGCTGTTCATTCAGTAAATATCGCTCGATATTTTCGATCGATATTTACCAACCGAAACTTTTCAATCAAGTTTTTCGATTGAATTTTTCAGTAGAAAGTTAAGCCATACTTTACATACTTTACATTAGTAGTATAGCTTCTCCATCGAAAATTTCAATTGAAAAACTCAATTGAAAAGTTTAGGTCGGTAAATATCAATCAAAAATATTGAGTGATTTCTACCGAACGATCAGCCGAAATGTAGTCGGATAAACTCAAAAAGGCGAAATTGGCCTTTTTTCAAATGTATTACATTTTACCCTCAATGTCCTTTAATCATTACTAGCAGAAGCTAGCAAACTAGCAAGTACTACTTCTATTTTTTCTTCTTTAACAAAAAAAAATCTTGGAATGTTTCTTTGGCCTTAGACCCCAAAGTATGCCAGTTAATAACAGAGGAGTGAGATAATAAATCACCACAATTAAAAAGGTATTAAGGGTATTGTTGAAGAACAATGCCCCTAAAGGTACTAGAATTTGCTCTGAACTTAGTTGCTATGCTCACAAGAAAAGATGGCAATGTTGCTTTATTGGATGAAGGTAAATGCATTAAGATAAATAGACATTTGGAAGAAGTCCAGTCCATTAAACTTTTAAGTTCAAATCCTATTGATAAAAATTCATAAAGTAGTTTAGAATAACAGTTTAATTTCCAAAACAGTGTTTCAATGTATGCTTCAATAAAATCCAACTTTTTACATCTTCCAAAATGTGTGTAAGGGTGTGTTTGATCTTCATGGCACACACATTGTATTGGATATGAGGTGGGCTACTAAAAATGTAATTGTTTTGCAGAAGAGAGCCACAGAAACTTATGTTACCATCCAGAAATTTACTTGGTATTTAGGTGGGTGATGGCATGTTAAAAAAATGTCTTATAACACTCTATGACCAATGTTGTTGGTTTGGTAGTGTGTCAACATTTCTTTTGCCCTCAGGAACTATGCAGTCCACATGGACTTGGTAATAAAATTATCAAATTTGTGGCTAAAAATATGTTTATTTTTGCTAGCAAATTATATCAACAAATTCAAAGGACTGCTATGGGGGCAACATATGCATGCTTATATTTGAGCTTTTAGAAAATGATTGATGTGACTGATGATATTAACAGTAAATGGTCAGATGGTATTCCCATGAGGATGCACTTGTCAATTACATATTTATTCTTTGCAATAAGTCCATTCAAGAATTGGAATGCATTATGGGCCAACCAAATTTCATTACCAAAAATATTAAATTAACATTATATTGGAGCCATGAGTAAGTATCATTTTAGATCTAATCATAGAAAGATGAAGATGCTGAAAGCCTTAAAAATCACTATACATGTGCATAGCAATCTGCAAGGCTGAGGCAATTTTGCTATTTTTCTGACAGGAGGAAGCAGTGTATCTACTAATAATGTTTTTCTATAATAAAAAGTTGTTAAAACCTGCTCTTAAAAATGAGGCAGAAGTGTCAGAGTCATAATGCAAGCTATTATCAGCACATCCCCCAATTCACTGCATGAAGTAAGGTACATACTGAAATAATATTATGAAATTGCTATTCAAAGGTAGCTGTTTTTAACAATGTGATGTTGTAGAAATATTCTATTTTAGCAAACAATAGCAAAAGACTGCTCGATCTCTAAGTAAAACTCATGTGAATGCTTGGGTGCTTTGAAGAGAAGGGACTTAGGTTCCAAAATGTAGCTGTTATGATTGTGGAATTTTAGTGGGTCCACTGACCAGCGGAAATTGGAAAAAGACGCACCTGGGGTGCGGAATCTAATGGACACCCAGTTTTCACCAGTGGTTTCCGCAAGGGAACTTGGGATTCGTGGCAGAATGCCCACAGGTCGCG